>BPLR01020735.1:0-107057 GCA_021605095.1 Caerostris extrusa
GGATCTTTTGAGTCTGGTTGAAGCCCTTCCATTCCTTTACCAAATAAATTTTGTAAAATGTCACAAAATATATACATTAAATTTAAAAATCCTTTGTTTTTATAAAAATCTACTGTAAATTAAAAGAAAATTTGTAGAAAAGAATTATAATAATAATGAACTCCTTTACTAAACCCATTTTGTAAAATAATCCAATTAAAAAAAGAAATTGAAAGACAATCGAATTAAAAAAAAAAATTTCATATTCCTCCAAACGAACTTGTCTTATAGTACAGTATTCTGATGTTTCCACCAGGGAAGAAATTATCTCCCAAAAGAATCCCTTCTACTAAAGGTAACACCTTCGCACTTCCGGTTGCGTGCACTTCTTTCGTGACATCACTTCTGTTCCCCGGAAACCTCGAACTACTGCTGGCATCCATTTTACAATATAGATCGAAGTTTAGATTTCAGTTTAGTTACGCAATCAATTTACGAAGTTTTGTCACAAAATGTTTTGTATTATAATTATAAATTTTTAATTTAATAAAAAAACTTTAATGTTGTCAATGGAACCGCTCTAAATGAACGCCTTGCGGGCTTCTAAATCTGCGAACCCAATCTTTGCAGGGATTGTACCATGTAACCCCATGGGGCTGCAGGAGTGGTTGCGGAGTGAAAACGCCAGACAAACCGCGCGAACGTGTTTTATTTTATATATATATATATATATATATTGATTATGAAACAGAAAGCATGAAACATTCTACTCAAGAAGGTAATTAACAATGCGACAGAAAATAAAAAAAGTCATCGAAATTATCAATAAAGAAATACTCAAATATCAAAGAATGATTGTTTATTATGAGTTGGGAATCGTTAAATCTGTTGTCATAAAAAATACACATGTTTCGATAATATCTTTATCCTTGACATGTTATTAAGCTAATATAAATTATCATATTCAAAGATAGTTTACTTCAGAAGGTTACGTGTTGCATATACTAAATATCCCTTCAACGAGAGAAACACTGAAAAAAAATTCTAAAATTAGCTATACAATAAAAAAAAAATTGATGTGTGATATTTCATTATTTTAATTTACTAGTATGTATTTATCAATTATTAATATTTAAGCAGGAAAATGTTTAAAAAGTAATATTGGAATAAATTGGCTTGAATTTTCTGGCAACCAGAACAGTTCCTCAGTTCAGTGAATTCTATGCGGATTAAGTTTTTGTCAGTCCCATATAATGCTTACTAAAGCAGATGTCTAATGCATGTCATGTTGACATTGGTTTCAATATACATTTTTAAATATTTTATGTATTTAAGTAAAATTGTATGTAATTATTATATTATTCTTGTGCTGTGATGTTATATTTTATGTGTGTCCGGTGGATGGTCAGCAGCCCTTACCGGATGCGAATCCGATCTGTTCAAAGGTGTGACCAGTTTCCGGAGGAAGCAGGTCTTTCGCTGCAACTGAGACCGAAAATCTCTGGGTGGGTGTTCAAATTGGCGTGGGACTTCAAAGCGCCACAAGGTGAAGACTTATTTGTGTTCGCGTAATTTATTGATGGGGTGTCTGTTTCTGTTCGAAAACAGAGTACTTTGGCGGCGAACAGCAGGATAAGGATATGTTTCCAGAAATATGTACAAAAATTCCCGACCTGATTAAATATCGGCACTCACCCCCACCAATGAAATGACCTTTAGGCCCGGGGGCGGATTTTATATGAAAAATCCAGCAAAAAATCAGTGAGGAGGCCGGTGGTCTAAAAGCCATAAAAAACAAAAGTATTAAAGATATCAAAGGGAGAAAATGCAAGGGGTGTCTGAAGAAGGAGAGTGGGCAAGTCAGTGAACCGACGCTGAAATGGAGCATTGGTACTGCACGATGAGTCAGTGGACAGGATCTTCAGAAAATTTGCTCATTGAAATCGTTACTGTACAGCATAAAAATGGGTGCCGTGACCTATTTTCACACATTTATTGGCTTATACTTGGAGAGGAATGCATGCTTGTGGAATAAATGTTTTAATGTGCGTAAAAATTTGGAACACGTATATTCTATAAAGTCCTTTTAATTTCCGTGACAATACATATTTACCTTAAATTTCATATGTGTTTTTGTACATTTCTTTTTTTTTCAAATGATAATTGTTTCATAATTGATTCATTCTTGTATATCTGTAACTTTTTAAATAACGGGTATCTTCTTAATGATTCTCTTTTGGATATATATTCGTTAAATACTTTTGAAGAGCAAGGAATTTCCTTCCGTTTCAATTTTATATTCATATTCTTCATTTCATATTTTTTTTACATATTAACTTTCTATAGATATTTCTATATATTATATATAGTTCTTCAAATGTTTCATTGTGTGTGCTATTTTTTTTGTTTGTTTGTTTGTTTGTTGGATTTCTCTGGTTTTTGTATATACATGTACAGATTTAATATTTTTTTATTATGTATTCACTTTTTATAAATCTCTTTGACATTTTAGATTTTTTTTTATATGTTTTCATTTTCACAGATATTTCTATATCTATATATATTTGATAATATTTTACGGTGTGTTTGTTTTAACGAGAATTGAAACTGCAGACACGAGTGCGTCGCAAAATCCTTTCTTCAATTTTTTCGTTTGTTTGACTTGGGTTTTTGTGTGCTGTGACTGATGTGTCTCCGACGGTGAAAGTTGAGAAGAGGATAGATAGCGATCTCCTTCCCGGAGAGGACTTAGAATGAGATGTCGTTTGCCGTAAATCTATGCTGTTACTACTTCATTGTAGGTTTGCCTCTGGCGTTAGAGGAACTGACCAACGTTCGCGCGTCGTCCTCTCTTCGAATTTTGTTTGCGTTACTATTTTCGGTTTCCAATACGCTAATTTAGTGGACCAAATTACTTACGCCTGATCTTCTGTGTGCAAGGCGACGGTGAGGTTGCTTTCAACTGTTGTTGCAATCGGTTCACACAGGGCAATCGACAGTCTCAATTCCTAACTACTCCTTTCTTTCTTTTTTTCCCTCTTAGCATCTTTTGGAGTTAATGGGTTGACCCTGTTTTGATGAGGTGTTTATTATCTTTCCAGAAGTGCTATGTTTTTTGTATATGATTATTTCTTTTTATAAATTTGTTTTGCAGCTTCCTAACTTTTATGAATCTGTTTCCTTTTCCAAATTCTTGTTTGTTATGGTCGGCCGCATTACTCCTTTCTAATTTTTTTAAGGCAATTAGTATATTGATTCAGATATAGAGTTGTTGTTAATAGCTGGTCTGATTTCCAAGCAACTTGTTGCTTCATCGTAGTGTTGCATGCGATTTATTTCTCTTTTTTTTTTTACATTTCTGATAACTTTTGTAGCCGACTTCATAGGTTCACTAAATTATTTTTTGTGCCCAGTATGTTAAGGACCTTTGCACTTTTCAAAAGAAGGGAAAATTTTGTTTCTTTTGATTTATTGCAAATCATAGAGGCATTGTGCTTTGGTTTTGCTCAGGTTCGTATTATGAAGAGTTTTTAGTACTTGAGAACAGGGATGTTAATTCTTTTTATATATGATTGTAGAGTGTTGCTGTGTTTGGCTTCCTTTTTTGTTCTGCAGCGAAAATTTCCGTATGACTATGCAATCTTTTGTCAGCGTGGTTTTTTTTCTTCAATTTAGAGAGACTTGTAAGGTTGTTAGAATTTATATATTTTGTATATATATATATATATATATATATCAAGGTATAGATATTTGGAATTCATATTTGGGGAAGTCAACTGAATTTATTTTTCTGTATGAGGGTGTTTCTCATTATTAAAACTGGGAATATTGTTTTTCGGAATATATGTTAAAATTGTTTAAGAAATTTTCGTTAAAATTTCGTTAAAGAAATTAGTTATAGTTATAGTTTGTTTGAAATTAGTTATAGTTTGTTTCTAAAATCAAAGTGTCATTAAAATGAAATTTCATTTCAACATTATTTGACTCTTAAAGGGCAACAGTGAATCCACGAATCACTTGCAGACAGATTACAGAGATTTAAAAAATAAATCTATCGGGTTCATTGAAAAAACACTTCAATTTATATTATCATAGTTGTGTGTATATTTTTATAGAACTCTCTGTAGCAAGAATTTTAGAGTTAAATTTCTTTTTCTCTAATAATTGTCTCATGTTAAGTTCGAACAATTGCAAGTTTATCTTCAAAACTGTCTCATTCCTACACATTTCTATAGATTTTTACAAATCTATGATCATCGTTAATTATCTCGACAAATTTTTCACCCAAATTACCAGTACTTTCATTTTGGCCGTTTGTTTTTCACTTTTTACAGAGAAAGTTTGAGTTATTTTGACGAAACAAAAGCACTTCTCCAGTAAATCAATACAATGAAACCTTTTTAAAAAATACTTCCTTTTCCTTAATATTAGGAAAACTTGCGTTAATTCTGATCAGAAGACAGGCGATGAAACCTTTCGGTCATTCTCAAGTAAGGAAAGGAATTTCCATTCTTCGTTAATGTGATGACCAAATTATGACCATGTGATGTGAAAAAACTGAGGAGTTTTAAGAACAGAATTTTCAACCTCAGTCAGACTATCTAAATTTACAATAACAATGCATCTCCAATGAATAAAAATCTACAATAAATTAATTTTCCTTTGTTTTTTCCAAAATAAAAATCGAAGATAATCCCAAGTGATACGATTTGAAAGTGGGACTAGAAACAGGCCTTCCAATCAGGACTAATTAGCTTTCCCCGCCTATCGACTTCTTTAATCCTCTAGTCATTAAAGTAGAGTAGTATGAATAAGCAACAATTAAAACTGATTTCCATGTCATCCGTTATTAAAAAAAAAAATGTATCCTTTTTATAATCTCTTTCAGCAAAAGAAAACTAAAGAATAGTAGTACAGAGTTTAATTATATAGTTTATAATTGATAAGTATATTGCATTATTTTTAATTATGATCACGATGTTCCATTTTTTTCTAATGCCAATACAGAGACAGTTATCTTTATGCCATAAGTAAGGGCTTCACCGACGTTACTCACTGAGCACTACCCAGGGGACGTGTAGCTTGAAGATAGGCTACGGACACGAGTAATACTACACCCACAACTCTCTACGTTCCAATTAGACCGGGACTTAATGTTCAAAGTGGATTCCGAAACACTACAAACATTTATGGCACCACCAAGACTCGAACCCGAAAAGCCCATGATACCGAACGCCAGAGCACCCCTGTTCCATTCTTAATTGTAGAAAAAAATTATTTTTCAAAATGTAGAGTGTTTGTTTCCTAAATATTTGGCAGATAGGTTAAAAATAAATTGTAAACACCCCAGTTTACCTCAATGTTTGAAAACATTATGCAACTGTTAGTAATTGGTCATAGTTTATCTATTATAAGTAATATGCAAATGTACGCATCTACAGCATTCTCCTTTACATTACGTTCACTAATCTCCTGCCCAACATAAACTGCTTCGTACTCGAGCTATAAAACTGGACTAGGATATTTTTATCACCCGTTATAACGGTACCTAAATCTGTGAGTTATAAACTGAAAAAGAAGGATAATATACCATTATTACTTTTAAAGAGAACATGCATCATTTGTTAATATGAGAAGAAACCAGAAAATCTCTTACACAGCCATCTTGACGACTGACTTTTTGTAATTTCCTATCAATCTGCTATTTTAAAATACTTTTTCAAGCAAGTACCCGTGATTCTATCTAATGAATACATTTGTTATCTCAATTCCTAATGTTGTGGAATAAAAAAAAAAAACACACACAACAACATAATTTGGATTTCTAAAGCAGCTTATTATCAAGTTATTTTCAAATAATTTTATTATGGATTTCCATTCATAACGTTTTATTTAATTTGTGTGCTGTATTAAGGATGTTTTTCCCCCAATGCAGCTGGCAATCAGGGATCAGTCTTGGATGCCTTAAGGCAAGCGCTACACAGACGTTACTCACTTTGCATTACCCAGGAGGCGCGTGTAACTTGAAGATAAGCCACGGACGCCGAGTAACAATGCCCTCGCAACGCTCCTATTAGACCGGAACCTACGGTTTAAAGTGGATTCGAACCACTACACACATCCATGGCACAGCCGGGACTCGAACACGAAACCTTGATACCGAGCGCCAGAGCGCTAGCCACTCGGCCATTCAGGCCCGTATTAAGGATGTTTAATTAATTATTAGAGAGTTTTTGCATGCCGTATTTTGGACGTCCGTTAGCTTTTTCTACCTAGCGCGCATGCTCATAGGAAACATTATTACCGATACGCATGCGCAATTCCCTATGAGCATGCGCGCTAGGGAGAAAAAGCTAACGGACGTCCAAAATACGGTATGCAAAAACTCTATTATTTCGCAATTTCGCAGTATCCTCAGAAAGTACATTTTCTCGTTCAATATGTGCGACAAGAAGCAAAAGAACATTTAAAAACTTTATTTAAATTTCATTAAAAAATTACTATTTTTAATTGATTTGTTATTTTTATGAGTTCCATGAACCCATGTCTTTTCTCTTTTTGTATTTTTGACCTCCCTCATTTTTTCCCTCAACCTTTCCAAATATCCATCTGATCCTGAAATGGACAATCATTTAACATTTAAAAAAAAAGTTAAAAGCAAAATAATTTTAAGAAGTCATTAAATAAGTGAATAAACTCATTTTCATTGATTAGGTTAAATTGAAATTTTCTAAGCATAGTGGTATTTAGTTAACCCAATTTAGCATGTGTTCAATTTAATTTAATATTTTTGTTAAATATTAAGTATTAATGATTCATTTAAATTGAACTTTCATTATTACCTATTAATGTTATTTTCGGTCGTCACCATTTAATCAATAAAATAATTTTTTTTTAATATTTTTATCTGTTTAAATTCATATATCAGGTAATGTATCCAATAAACTTAACTCTCAAACAAGCATCCGTTATTTCAAGCAGAAGTTTACCTGTAGAGATTCCTTTTAGGAAAATAAATTTGATGATTTTCTTTCAACAAACGATGCAACAAGTTTTTAAAAAATTTCTTTGCTTTTATGTATTGTATTCTTTTCTTTTATATATATATATATAATTTCTTGCGGGATCATCAGCTCTAAAAAAAATTGAAGGGTAAGTCCTAATACGAAACAGTGGCGGCCTTTCGCTTGTCTGCGGGGCGCGATTGCCCTTTCGCCCGTCGGCAGCGCATTCCAATTTGCCCACTTCGTCGTTCAGCAGAAGTAATGGATAGGGACCGTCAGCTCCGATGCGGGGCTCTTCGTGGACCCACAGAGGAGTCTGGATATTGGGAAGCAAGTTCGCTCAGTAGGCAACGACTCTGGTCTTTTTTTTTTTGTTATTAGCTCTGGATAATTCGATTGTTTTAAGTGCTATTGCTCTATGCAACTTTTTACCTAGCCATTGGAAATAATGTATACACATCTATTTTATGGTGATTGTAGCAATAGATTGGAATATCTATTCATAGAAGGGTATATCATCATCAGTGACGCAACAGTCCTATGGTGGTGCCGTCTGCCTGCTGGCACATTTCGAAACAGGAGATGTTTTGTTTTTACTTACGGGGTAGGGTTGTCAGCTCTACACCCAACACTATAAAGTCATATTAGACCAGGGCCTATGGTTAAAAGTGGTTTCGAACCCCTCCAAACATCCATGGCACTTCTGGGACTCGAACCCGAAACCTGTGGCACCGAGAGACAGAGTGCCAGTCACTCGGCCGTTAGACCCAGTCCTTATAATTATGACAAATACTTTATGCAGGAATTAAAGTATGACAAATTCATTCTTTGACAAGAAGCATCCCGCCTATTTATTGCAATATTTAAAAAATCTTTACAAGCATGACAAAATAATTTAAGTGATTAAATTAAAAAAAAAAAAAAAAAAACTAGAATTATGTAATTTCATATTAGGCTTGGTGAAAAAAAAATAACATTTATGGGAAGATTGATTTAAACAAAAAATAGTATCGCATTTAAAAAAAAAAAAAAGAGTAGCACTTCAGCCTTCAAGCTCGAAAAATGTTTCACTTACGAATTGTCAGGAAGGAATACTTTCTGCAGCTGAAGTGAAAAGAAAGCACTGTGAAAGCATGGATATAAGTGGAGCTCATGCTGGGTTTTTTTTTTTTTTTTTTTTCTCTCCCTCTTCAAGTTGAATTTCTGAAAAGTGAATGTTTGTGAGTTAAATGCTTCAAATGAACAGAGGCTCGAGAAGGAAGAAAGAGCGGAAAGGGTTTAAATTACGTTAATTCTAATATCCCTTATTTGAACCCGGGAAACCTCCAATCAGACCCACTATTTCAATTCAATTCAGTGAAAGGGAGACATCATTCAGCAATGTGATATTCGAAAAAAGTAAAAAAATTAGTAATAAAAATCGTAAATAAATTAAATACGCCGATTCGTTGCTTAGTGGCAACGTGTGTAGCTAATGTGCTAATGGTGGGCTGAGGTCCTAAACCTCTGGTGGCATTATTTATACCTGCCTCATTCAGAATGACAATGTGCGTATAAAACATGCAGAATTAATTCATAAAGTAATATTTCCTTTAATTTATTAGTTTTTAATGTAACAATAGATTTAAAAAGGATGAATTTTTCTTATCGCTTTATACAACTTTTAATTTATAAAAATGGTAAAACTCTTTTTTGTTAATTTCTGCAAAATACAGAGCTTGTTTTCAACAGTATAAATATTACCAAAATATTAAATCAAATTTCGGTGATCAAAATGTATTAAAAAAAATGTCTTTTTCTAAAAAAATTTTAAATATATTCTTTTTCATGAAAAGGTTAAATAATACAAACAAATAGTATTATTATTAAAAATACAAAATGCAAATTATGTAAAAATAAATCAGCAATGTATATTTGTAGATGTTATTGTTTAGATGAAGGTTTGAGAAATTAATTGGGTTGTATGAAATAAAACGCCAGGTAATACCTTAGAAATAAATAAAAAATACATTGAAACAAGTTTTTATGTTTCTTGATGCGCTAACTAAAAAATAAATTAATAAAACATCATTACCAACAATTTTGTCTGAAATAGATAACTGTTTTCTTTTTAATAATCATAATGATAGGAAAAATTAATAACTTGAAATCTATTTTAAAAGAATGAATAAAATGAATTAAAAACATATAAAAACCCCAAGTCTCTAATAATGATGAGAATTAAATAGAAAACATCAAATTGAATATTGAAAACGAATTCCAACGTGTAAATCGCAATTAAAAGAATAAATGGTGAATAGGGATAAAGGATAAAATGCTTAAATCGAAATAATATACTAAGCAGCGTTTGAAGATCGTTTTCCAGATATAAATCACTGAGTTGTGTGAGAAATAAAAAGATGTATTAAATATCTCCTTCTTATTGAAGCACGAAATAAGGAATTTCTACGCACATTTCAATACAGCATTCCCATTTTTAGTGAATATGTTTACACCTAAACTGCTATTAATCTTGTTAAACAGTTGAAGCGAAATATTTATTCAAACGCGACACTCCTTAACATGTGCGACGTTCTCAAATCTGCATGCTCTCTCCCGCTGTGTGCCTGTCTCTACATGTCCACATCGCTGCCATCGTTTTCATCCTTTTCTTTGTTTTCCCCGCGCGACTCCCAATGCAGCCGCTCAATTACGGATTTCATTAATGTCAAAATAAATAAATAAATTATTGATTGGGCCGATATATACAGATTGATAATAAAAGTATTTGATAATTACTCAAAAGAAAAAAAAAAAGGAAATTTAATTACATAATTATTAGCGCGTGAAAGTAATTAAAAAGTAACTTAACTAATAAGAAATATTTAGTTATATAAATATTAGCTCGTGAAAAAAATAATAAGCCATTAAAAAAGTGGACCGATTCCTCTTTGACCGCGCAACAAGTTCAAGACCAACAATGTTTACGTCAACTCTTTTACAAAAATCAGGCATACAAGTTCATGAAAAGGATCAAATGCAGTCCGGCTCACTGGGAAAACAAAATAAGATATTAAAAGTTAATAAGATATTAAAAATCGCGTGTGTGCACAAATCCGACAATTTGGTATGCCAACACTCTTTCTGACATTGTCTGTTGCTGAGAATAGATGGTACGGCTTTTCCCATTGAAGAGAGAAGTTTTTTTTTTCTTCTTCTAATGCAGCTGGCAAACAGATCATGATCTTTCGCCATAAGGGCTGCGCCGATGTTACTCACTTTGCATTACCCAGGGGGCGCGTGTAACTGGATGGTAAGCCACGGACGCGGAGTAACAATGCCCCCGCAGCGCTCTACGATCCTATTAGGACCGGGACCTACGATTTAAAGTGGATTCCGAACCACTACAACACCCATGGGCAACGCCGGGATTTGAACCCAATACCTGCGGTACCGAACGCCAGAGCGCTAGCCATTCGGCCATCAGGCCCTTGAAGAGAGAAGTAGAATGATTAAATCACAACAAAAGCTTAGTAGACTATTCGTATTGTTTACTACTATTGTTACTATTCGTATTGTATTTGTACCTTAGTATTGTTTTCGGTAACGACCTGAAATGATGTCCGATCCGAAATAAAGTTATGCCAAAAAGGAAACCAACTGAGTCAGAACGTACTGAATCTAAGCGCCGGAAAATTGAAGTGATGAGATTGTTTCGCAAATCAGACAATGTTAAAGCGAATGATCATGAAAGGAAAAGAATAGCCCGTTCGAAGCCTGAAACTCGTGCCCGCCAAAATGCCCTTCAACGGGAGCGTCGAGCTCTCAAGCGTCAACAGGCTATCAACCCTCACGATGACAATATTAAACACACGAAATGTGTTCAAACTCCTTCTCTTTACTCTCTAACTCCTGTTCTTGTCCTCTCAAGGATACTTTTAATTCGTCCTCTTCAGTTACTCCTTCCTGCTCCCATTGCTTCATGAACAATACTAATTACGATTTAAGCGACTACTCTCATGAGAAACAGTGGCTCAAAGTCGAAGAACGTTTCTTTAAATCAATTGCTGATGGCCCAACCCATCGTTGTTACTGTTGTGATGGTTTATATATGAAAAAAATTTAGTAAGCTATTCGAAAGCCGACTTGCGTACTCGTGGCTTTACGGAAGAACAAACTGCAATAATTTTCTCTGTCGACTTGAATGAAGCTGACTTTTGTAAAACGTGCAACGATCATATTCGTAAACGCAACGTTCCAAATCTTGCAGCCAATTGTGGCTTTCGATATCCTGAGTCAGGATCGTCAATATGGTATCAAAGGATCCGTTACGAACGTTCCTAACGAATTGCACAAATCGGTCGACTGTCTTCCTCGCAATGTAAACGATTCAGCCACTACCTAAAGACAAGTTCTATCTAAAGACAAGACAGAAAAAAAATGCATAAACCAATAATGCAAGTACCAATAATGCAAATACAAAAAATGCAAACACCAAAAATGCAGATACCCATGGGTAAACTGTACATCGGCATTAGACGATTACAATTTTTATAATTATAATTAATTTCCAATTTTTGTATATTTATTTATTTTTTTGTTGTTGTCTATTTTCCAATAGTTAAACTTGTAACTGAAAGTTTCTTTCTGTCCACAAAAGTTAATAAATTTCTCTTCATATTACACGTACATACTTTTTACGTGCTCTGACGTTGTTGTGGAATACATTCCTCAAAAAATTATTTTCATTTTTTCACATCCAACGTGAGTTATATTTGCCTGTATACATTTTTGATTGAAAGAGGTGTTTTGAGGATTTAACTTATATCTTAATTTATTTATCGAAAAGAAGTTGCAAGACATATTATTGCTTTACGTGTAATTTTGCATTGGAATAAAATTTTGACAAATAAACTGAATTACTTTTCAGTTAAACTGATTTTGTATAGTTTAAAGTTTTTAAGATGTAAAAATTATTTAGTGAACTAAATGAGTTTTAAAATTTTAAAGAGTAAAAATTTTTTTTTACAAAATGGTGACTATTTTGGAAAATATTTTCCTAGGACTGATTATTTTTAGGAATTTCTTACCCTGGGAGTGACTGAAACAGCCTGTAATAATTTTTTTCTGGGTGCTCCCCCTGACAAGTACACATTTCTTTGATTCACACAGATAAAAACCCCATTTGTACATATGTAAGTTTATGAACAAATGTGTATATCCATACTTATTTTCAAATCGTTCATAAGAAAATTCGTATAATTTTCTGTATATATATGTTTCATGTGTTCTACTACGTATACTATATGCATATATACTTAAATGTGTGACATATTTTTTAAAGGAAATAAATTTATTTTTCAATTTAGTAACTGAAACAATTATAATATTCTATGTCATGAACCATTCGAAATGAGAATATTTTGGCTCTCTCTCTCTTTGATTAGCTCGAAATGAATCGAAAGAGCAGTGGAACGAGTCACAAGTTATTCAAAAGAAAATGTATCTCACATACAGCTTCTTAATTGCATATATAAATTTTGCTCTCTTATGATGTGTAGCCATTTGAATTCAATAAGATAGTAAACAGTAAATAACAGTTAATAACAGTTTAACAGTAATAACAGTTTATTTTTCAGTAAATCTTTAATGGAATTAGGGTACTTTATTTCCGTTATTTCTAAAAAATGCTTGTGTAGATTTAATTAGGATACTAAATTATCTGCCTTATAAATATACAAAGTCAAACTTAATTAATTCAAACTATAATGAATACAGGTATATAAGAAACAGTTTCCCTTTAAAAATGAGTATTCAGTTTGTTTGTGCCGAATGCATTACAGGATAAGGGAGATTCGTTGATTAGTTTATCCGGGGCAACGGCGCACCGGTTCCTACGTGGTTTTAAGAAACACGTCTGTGGTTTTAAGAACCACGTCTTACTTTCAGTTAAGATATCTTCACTGTTGAAGTGGCTTAAAATGTAGAGTAGTAATAGAAAAAGAAAAATCAAAGAATTTAAGAAGAACATCTCTTGCTTGAGAACAGTTAAAGAAAGAGATCGGAAAAGCTAAAGCTATAGGTACAATTAGGAGTCCGTTGACGATGCCCACAAATAAAATAATTAAAAGTTAACATTAAAATTATTTTAAAAATTTTAAGAGAAATTAAAAAAAAAAAAGAATTAAGAATAAAATTACATAAAATAAAAAAAAAAAAATAAAAGGATTACAAAATACAGCAAAGTAGCGGTTACAAGGTTTGCAGGAGAACCAATAGATGGTGCGCTCGTAGCTCTATACAGTTGGCCAAAAACCAAACTGTTGTGGAGAAAAAAAGTCAACTTTTATTCTTTATTTACAGTAATAAAATTACACATGCAGTTAAGTATTTAAAATTGAATATTATCCGGAACTTGGTTTTTCTACCAACGTTACCATAGGCAATTGCGTTGCAGATGCGCCGCAGGAAGGCCCTGAAAAGGTCTTCTTTTTCTCCTTCTCCGAAAAGTTGTCGATTCTCTAGCCCTCGGATGCCCTAAAGCTGTCCCTCAAGAGTTTCAATCAAGTCGGGAATGGGAGGAAAAGAAGTTATTAGTGTCTCGAAATTATTTCTAGGAATTTCTTAAAGAACAATGAATAAAAAAAAAAAAATGAAGATTTTAATTTTTTACTTGATTACTTTTTAATTGTTTGACAGAAATTTGTTTCAATGGAACTTAAAAATTTTAATGAACTATGTTATAAAGCGTGCAGAATAAGAAACATTAAATAATATTTGCTAATTGTACATAGATTTTTATTGTTGTGATCTTCTTCAATAAAAGTGGAATTAGTGATATCTCTCAACTAGATCTATGAAGGCATACAACAAAATTTGATTGTTGTATAAACTTTGATGGATTGGAAATTGAACAATGCTGCTCAGGTTTCCGTACTCTCTGTCAAATTTCAAACATCAATTTCCTGGATATTTATTAGTGAGCATTTGTTGTTTTTCTCTCAATCAGTATAAATTTCAAAGTAATTTAACAAAACAAATATTTTCCGTCAAGTGAGAATCTTTATTGATTGTATTGCTCTATATATGTGTAATAAATGATTAAATGTATTTTGATGATTGAACTCCAAAGTTCTTTCAATGTGTTAAAAGTTACTGGCATTCAATAAGCGAGAAACACATGTTCGCCAAATTTAAAACACATAGATAAGTAAAAAAAAAAAAATTTTTAAATAAAGCAAGTCGATGTTGAACAGTGCTGAATACAAATAAAATCTTTGTTTTAGATATATTGAGTATGTACAATAAGTACTCAATTGTTCAAATTTTCTCAAAATGTCAAAATTCGGGCAAACTTCCTGGAATAATATCTATCTGACTTAAGGTGTTAAATTTTTCAAAAAAGCCTATTTGTTATTGCAACTTCTTATTCTGTTATTTTCAACAATTTTATGGATATAAAGTTTGAATCTACAGAATTTGCATTTTTAAAATCAGAAAAATGAATGCAGCGAAACACACCAAAACCGTTTAACAGCTGAAGTTTGATGTTAAGAATATACAAGCAAAATTTATATTATATTCATGAAGTAATGATTATTTTCAATTGTGTATAGTATAATCATTTGTGTGGTGACACAAATACCAATTGAAATTGACAAAGTTTATCGAGGAGATTTTCTAGATCATATTTTAGTATATTACATACTACAATATTAAATACTACTTAAAATTTAGCATTACTTAACAAATGCCTGAGTTATGGCTATTGAAATCATAGAAAAAATATTTTAATTCTTAAGTTTTGAAGTAATTCCATGTGCTAAATATCCAATTGGAAAGATATTTCGATACATGTTCGTTCTTTAATTGCTGATAAGAAGGTTTATTTTTTTTAATACTTATCACATTATACTTCTATGATTTCCTTCCTATTATTAAGATTTCCTTTCATTTCTCCCAATTAATAAACTCGTTACATTTGATAAATTTAAAATTTAACTGACTAGCATCTGTTATTTTTGCTTTAAAGTCTATTTAACAAGTCTGAACATATAAATCTTATTCCTAATAGACAACAGATATTCCTCATGCAGCGCGCATCAATTTCGAAACGGAAGTTAACGAGGTCTATTGAATTTGAAAACAAATGCTTCGGAAAGCCAAAAATACGCAGGATTAAATAAATTCTAATCAAGCGGGGGTGTGAAAACATAAAACTAACTACATTACAGATGATAGCATTTGATTTCTCTTTCGACGCGAGAGGATAATATTGCGGAATAGGAGGGAATTTCAGAACTAACTTTTAAATCATAAAAACTCAAAACTCTGAAAAGAATGTAACATTAATAATAACATTTGTTTATGAAATCGAAATAAAAAGAAGCCATTTTTGGAAAATGAATTGATTCCGAGTTGGCATGTTTTAATGATACAAAGTTTGGCAAAAAAAGGTTTTTGCCGTTGCCCATCGCGGTCCTCTGCTTCTACTCCTTCACTCGCCTGCGCGATTGTTCAGTTTCATTAAACGCTAACACAAAAAACAAAAACAAAAAAACCTCGTGAACAGTGGTAGAAATTGCTGAGTTACAACGAATGAACAAATTTTTCCACTTGCTATAAGATCGATATTTTCTTAAAAATACTACTTGTCTTCATTTCCGATATTTTCGAGGAAAAATAATTTCCTCGTTTTCCAGCCATTAATGACAAAATAGTCTGGTAGCTTGTTGACTAATGAGAATTTCATTCAAGTTGGGGGGGGCTAGTTGTAAATATATAAGTTTTTTTTTTTTTTAAATCCATTGACAATATTTCAATTCCTAGTTTTAAAATCAATCATATGCTTTTGAGGAGGTATGGAATAACCGAACAATGATTCTGTTCTTTCCGGGTGGATTAGAAAAACCAGAAACCACTTAAACCACTTAAAATTCTTTTGTAATTTTCTCAATTTGTAATACAACATTTTACTTAGCAAATAAATTATTATTGTTATTATATAACTTAAACTTGCCTGCAAAATGTCATCAAATTGTGATTTTTAAAAATGAATTGAATGCCTTTTACTGTAATATTTAACAAATACACTCATGTCCATAAATTACGGATAATTCAGAATCACACAGAAATTGTACTCTAAAATAAAAATTTCACCTGTCGAATTATCAAACACATCTTGAAGAAGAATATGCAAATTACAGCAAACCACCAGATGGCGCGGATAGTACGCCACAATGACGAGAGTGTAAGAGAGGGGTATATAAGGAATGGTGGCAAAGAAGTCAAATTGTTCACAAGCGCTTTAAAAGCCCTTCAGTGCAATAACCGCATAGTTATGGCACAAAGGAAGCATTTGGATGATTTTTAAGTGGTAGAATTATCGGACGACTGGAATGTGGACGTACCCAGCTGGAAGTATCCGAGGAACTTGGAATCGCCCAGAGTGTCATCTCCAGGCTTTGGCAACGATTCCAAGAAGATGGTAATGTGAGTAGATGTTACAGCACAGGTCGCCCCCGAGTTACAACGGCCAATTAGGACCGGTATTTAGCAGTTACTGCCAAAAGAAACAGACGGAGCACAGCATCAGACCTGTCCCGTCAGCTCTCTTCAGCTACCGGTACGACAGTTTCAAGGCTGACCGTGTACAGACGCGTAGGGCACATAGGTCTATATGCTCGTAGCCCTGTCAGATGTGTTCCACTTACCGCAACTCACTGTCGCCTGCGATTAACCTGGAGTAGAGAGCATGCATTGTGGACACCGCAACAGTGGTCTTGTGTGATGTTTTCCGACGAGTCCAGGTTTAGTTTGCGGTCTGATTCTCGCCGGACTTTCATGTGGAGAGAGCCAGGTACCCGTTACCACCAAGAGAATACCATTGAACGACACAGTTACGGTGGTGCAGGATGGCTCGTTCGGGGAGGCATTATTCTTGGTTCCAGAACTGACCTGCATGTTCAGAGTGTAACGATGACAGGCTACATCTATCGGGATGTCATTCTGGAACAACATGTACGTTTGTTTCGGAGCGCCATGGGTGCTGAATTTCTGTTTATGGATGACAACGCCCGTCCTCACCGCACAAACATTGTAGACGAATGCCTTCAATTGGAGGATATCACCCGTATGGATTGGCCAGCATACTCACCGGACTTGAATCAATAGAGCATGTGTGGGATATGTTTGGCCGACGAATTGCAGCCCGTCAAGCCCCTCCCACCTGCCAACCGGAACTTCGGAGGGCATTGCTTGATGAGTGGTGTAATATTCCCCAAGATGACATTGATAATTTGATACCCAGCATGCCTAGGCGTTGTAAGGCCTGTATTGCATCGTCCGGGAGACATACTCCATAGTAACCATCATACTAACCATGTTATACTGTTTTTTGTAAATAGTTTCTTTTTTGAAATTTGCTCCAGGGAGTAAAAAATCGCAATTTTTATTAATTATGTCAAACATATAGCATCTCTTTTGCTCTTTACCTTTTTTTTTAATAAAGAGACTTTACAAATAAGTCAAATTTGTTTTGCTTCTGTCTCTTTCTTTGCCTTAACTTCATTATCCTTAATTTATGGACATGAGTGTAATTCAATAGATTTAAAATTTCAATAATCCATCATTATTCAATTTCAATAATACATCATCATATATATTTTCATTTTTCCACCTAGAAAAATTATTTTATTTTTTTCGAATAATTTTTATGCTTTTACAGTAACATAATCACTTTCAATTGATTCCGACTATTTTTTTGTTCGAGAATTGTGAAATCGAACAATATTATTTTTTTTTCTCCGAAATATTTAAGATATTTTGATTTTATGTATTATAATTAAATATAGAGCATTATTGTTTCAAATTATCAATCTCTTTGAAAATTATTTACAACAAATTTTATCATTTTATCCCAATACATTCATTTACTTTAAGTATAAAAATTTTTAACTTTACATTTCAAACAAAGATTTAAAAAAATGTAACAACTTTGTATAACTACAGGCACTAAGAGTGAACGTTTCAGTATAAATATATATTTAATTTAATAGCGATAATATTATATAATAATGAAAACAGAACTTTTTAAAATTAAGATTAAAAAGCATTTTAAAAATTGAATATTTAATGTAAAAAATTTTAATATCTGAATTTTTGTAGCATTTTATCAATATTTACCTTTTATCTCAGAATTCTGGAGATATTATACCATATATACAAAAAAAAATTTTCAATTATTAGAAAATTCAAATTATTTTTCCATACTAATCATTGTACTTGTAGCATACAAATATATTTTATTCTGTAAAATTTTTTTCTTTTAATTTTCTCAAATAATTGTTTTATTAAAATATCGTAAAATAAATTGTTACACTACTTACAAAAAGCAATGGTTAAAAAACGATTATTAATCGTATTAAAACAAGATACGTGTGAAGGAATATATTATTATAGAATAATTTAAAAATTAACAGTAAGAATGCTTTTTATCAGGTTAATTGTAGAAACATATTATTATTTATATGGTATCAACAATAAAATATAATATAACTCTAAATCACGCAGGTTGTTCAGAAAAGTGGGAATATCCTGTCATTTTTTAAGGAAAATGTTCAATGCGAACATATATATATATATATATATATATATATATATATATATATATACATACACTCAAGAGCCAAAACATTATGACTACCCCTACATTTTGCAATGAACTCGCCTGGATGACGTGGATGGCACGTGATCAGGTGGAAGCGGTATTTAACTGGTATTAAGGGGTGGTATTAATCCATGCCAAGGCGGGTGAAAACTGTGTTGCGCGCCAAAGGTGGGCAAACTCGTTATTGACAGGTGGTCATAATCTTTTGGCTCTTGAGTGTATATATATATATGTATATATATAATGTATATATTGCGGAGCACTGTATTGTAACTGTAGATCAGTGTATTTAATTAAATTAATATTGAAGTGAAGTTTTCAATTAATAAATTTGTTTAATGAATTTTATAATATCAATTACATATTTACTTGATTTTACATTACTTATAACCTTTTTTAATGGATTTTGATATATCGTTTACTTTGATATAAAACAGTATTCTATTTGTATACTATTTTATACTATTGTATACTATTTGTATACTATACACTCAAGAGCCACAACATCATGACCACCTGTCAATAACAAGTTGGCCCACCTTTGGCGCGCATCACAGCTTCAATCCGCCTTGGCATGGATTAATACCACCACTTAATACCAGTTAAATACCACTTCCACCTGATCACGTGCCTTTCACGTCTTCCAGGCGAGGTCATTGCAAAATGTAGGGGTGGTCATAATGTTTTGGCTCTTGAGTGTATATACTATTTGTAAACATTGTATCCTTGAAACAAATGTTTGATAAATATTGCAAAATGTATTATTTTATTATTTTCAGTTTATAAATTGATTTGAATTTTTTTACATCAGTCACGAAAAAATTTCGATTTGCATATTAATAAAGTTAAGATTAAAAAAGTATAAAAGTAACTGTGATAATAGAAATTGAAATGGAACAAACTAATTATAGTTTCTAAAATTTAAAATCAAATATCAATCATAATATTCGTGTTATAATTTTAGAAAACTAAATTACTATTTCTGGCTTTAAAATATGTCTTAACCTTTTGTAAATATTGTTCAATGATTTATGAACATAAATTATATGTATTTAAAACAGAATGTATTGAAAATGTTACAGGCTACAATAAAATTATAGGAAAGAAAATGCTTATCTTCAAGCTAATAAATTTATAATTTATAAAAGAAATATATTTATTAAATAAAATATACTTATAAAAGAATAATAAATTTATTAAAATTAAAAATATTTTTCTCTGCAACTTTAAATATGCATTTAAAACAAATGTGGAAGAAATTTCTTAATCCATAGGGAAACGATATGGTTGTTTTCATCTCTTGCTCAATACTAACCCTATTCCTTTTGTCAGAAATTTATCTCTTCCATTTTATTCGGTGAGAGAGATAGAAGAAAATTGTGCTAAGATTGTGAAAGATTTCTTTTTTTTTTAAATAAATTGTCAAAATTGCTCAATTAATTAGCGTTGTTAAAAAAGAAGTAAGGCTAATTGTGAGTTTTCAGCATGTCAGAATCCAGAGGTGTGAGAAATTATGAAGAAAATGAAAATAGAATAATGAGATTACAATAATAGAATGAATGAGAATGTTTTCTCATTTCTTTTTTTCTATTTCATATCGAGTTTAATTTCTTTCAACTACAGTTGAAACTCCTTAATCGTTTCCACTTTTTCATGGAACGGTTTTCTTTTAAGGATATCAAACTCAGTTCATTCGGGAGATGTGTGAGGAAATATTTTTATAAACCAGCTTTCGCTGATGTCTTGATAATTGGCAAATTCGTACAAGATATATTGCAGCATAAAGTGCTGCAATGTTTTTTTGCAATGTTGCTGCAATGTTTTTTAATAAATTAATTTTTAAGGATTACGTTTCCGTCAAAACCCCTTGGTAGTATTACTATTTATACTATTTTATTTAATTTAATTCTTCGAATATTTGATGTTTTAGAGTTTCCTATTTGATTATTGCTATTGATATATAAACCCCAGTTACAATTGGTTAATCAAAAATTACAGAATTTGATGAACATAAATCAGAAATACAACTCTTTCAGTCACTAACAATTTTCAGTACGAAAAAGAAAGTTTTTATTGAAAAAAAGCTTGGGAAAACAACAATAATAAATGCATTAATTTAAACTTAAAATGAAGTTGATAAATTTATTACAATGTTGTAAATTTTTGTAATTATTTATTTAAAATTAATAACGCAAAAGTGAATACTTTAAGAATACCAATAAAGTCTTGAAAAGATTAAACATTTTTCTATCAGTAAAGATGAAAATCTATCAGTAGTAAAAATTTGAATAACTTTTTTATAACAATAATAGAAAAATTATGGAAGGGAAATAGATACGAAATAATTGATTATCTGTATAACTGTTATAGCATTTGAAAAAATAAATCTAATTGATGAAAAATTGAAAATATTTCAATAATAAAATTTAAATGCAATCTAAAAACATCAATGCAGCTATATTTTTAAAAATGAATGACTGTAAAAAAGAGACTTTTTGAAAACAAATTAAGAGAGAGACAAAATTTAGCCTGAAATTTGTTGAGTTGTGATTAAGTATGGAAGATTCGAATTAGCTGCCTACTTTATAGTCAATTCATGATTACGATAGTGTGGGCGAACCACAATAAAAAATATATGGGTAATTAGTTGAGTAAAATTTTAATTTATTCTCGGGATTAAGCTGACTGGCACGAAAGTATTACAGTACATTCTTAAGGGATTATACTTTCGAAATATAGAAAAAAAAATTTGATGTTTTGAAAATTCTAGAACACCGGGTCCCCTTAAATTTAAACCATTGTTTGAGGATGTATAATAATATGAAGACAGGAAACTAATATTTCCAAAGTTATTCTTTTTTGCAACTGGCAAATACTTAGACAGTTGTCTTGGATGCCTTGAGGCAAGCGCTGCCCCGATTTTACTCACTGAGCACTACCCAGGAGGTGCGTGCAACTTGAAGATAAGCTACGGACGCGGAGTCACATTACCCCCGCAACGCTCTAAGATCCTATTAGACCGGAACCTACGGTTTAAAGTGGATCTCGAACCACTCCAAACATCCATGGCACCGCCGGGACTCGAACCCGAAACCTGTGGTACCGAGCGCCAGCCACTCGGCTATTCAGGCCCACTATTTGCACACATTTATAAAATATATCAAAAATATTTCACACAAATTTCTTTATTAACATCGCTTTTAAACAGCTATATTCAAGTAATTAAAGGATTCCCTACTCATTTGACTCTTTACAAAAATAAAATGTGACTTTAAGTAAAGCTTACACTTAGTGGGATTTTCCCTCTGTTTTAAAAAAAAAAAAGAAAAATAATTCTTGCAGAAAATAATCCGAAAGAAAAATAATCAGCAGAAAATTCTGCAGGATTTTTTTTAAATTCTAGCTATTATTAGAGTATTAAAAATATTTTAAACATTATTTCATATAAAAAATAATAATTTTTTGTCTATAAAATGGGAAAAAACTACACAAAAAAATTCTTTTAGTGTGTCTCAGCATCTTTTTTAAATGTTTTCAGTTCACATTATTTCTGAATAGCTGATTATAAATTAGTAACAGGGAATTATATGGAAACAGTATTTTCTGTTGCTTAATAGCTATTATTAAAAGGTCAAAATAATAAAAAAAAATGCTTCACTAATCTGCCGGTACGAAATGTTTTACAAATACGGCATGAGTGACTTTAACAGAAGAAGCATATTCTGCATAGCAGGAGTATATTCTGCAGTACTACTGTGCCCAAAAAGTAAAAAAAAAAAATTTAAATTTAAATTTCCCGGGATTTATGGAATTTCAATTTTTTTCTTTTTCCTTCCATATAGCATTCACGAATTCAAATGAAGATTTTTTTTTCTGGAGCTACATTTTAAGGCAACTTCACAATGTCACTGCCCTGATGAATTTTGAACCTACATTACACTATTTGAAACTAGGATGCTTCCTTTAAAATACAATGTGTTGCCTGACACATAATTCATATTTTATAATGAAAACGTTCCTTTATTTAATATATCATAAAAGATGAAAAAACCTTTTGTTGTCTGTCAGTTGAAAGTATTTTACTGATTTGGAAAATTTCTGCCATCGAAACCAGTTTAAATATATACGCCATGCAGATGAATATAAAATCTCATTCCTTTTCTGAATTCTGATTTCACCATAGGACCAAAACATTTTACTCATTTTGATACATTTAATTGAAAAAATATGCTTTACGTTCAAAAACAAATTTAAACAAATATTCAACGTTTTCAAAGGGAAAGTTTTTAAAAACAAATTTGAAGCATATTTCTGTGTTCTTTTAGTAATTAAATAAATAAAAAAGGTAAAGTAGAATAGGAAAGAAAAAAAAACGTTTTTACAGATTTTACCATGAACATACATCACCATGTGAAAAAAAAAAAATTGTTTGTACACATTTTACTGTACACATACATTATTATGTGTAAGAAAAAAAAAATGTTTGTACAGATTTCACCATGCACATAATCACTGTGTGTAAGAAAAAAAATATTTGTACAGATTTTACCATGCGCATACATCACTATGTGTAGTGTCTGGTTTACGTACGCATTGTGAAATAAGATACAAAATCTAATTATAATGTTCTAACTAAAACAATTAAAAATAAATATTTACGTACCGTAGGTTATTAAAGATCGATTCTTTAAAAAAAGTGCCTCAAATATTTTATTGTAAGTGAAGTGGAGAAAATAGCACTTAAAGCACTCTTTTAAAGGTTTTATTCAATAAAAGCAAGTTTATATTAAGACTTGAGAATTTCTTCTTAGCTTACTTAATTTAAATTAGAAAATAATTAAAGAAATTATTGAAAATGTTTTTATTTAAATTCTAAAGATTGAGAAAAATTAGAAATAACCATTTCATAACATAATTTTGCAATATTCATGAATTATTGTATCAACGTTATATGAACTTTAAAACTGTTATTTTGTTGGAATTCATAACAATTTTCAAAATAATAAATTTAGGATAAATTATAAGAAAAATTATACATATAAGTAATTTACAGTAGTGTTCAAAACTTTAGAAGGATGGAATATTTAATCGCATCTAATGTAGTTGTAGAATAGCGTTTGTAATCAGTAAGTAAGTACGATCAACATCAATCCAGTAGAAAAGTAAATTGCATGCAGGAACAAGAGGCCCTAGATCATCTGATGACATGCAAAACTCGCGCAGTTAGCGGTACAAAACTACAATATGAAGGGCAACTGTCAAGGGCTGTAAAAGACACTGTTTCTAAGTATGAGTGCAATATGGGCAAGTGAAATGAAATGACGCATTTACACTTCGCAGAGCGATCCTCATTCTGGAGGAAGGGAATGGAGCAGGCCATAAGCGAAGTTCAAGGGCTTCAAATCGACAAAAAGTATCTCTTCTGCTGCATTTTTGGCCTTCCACCTCGATCCAAGTTAATATTAAAATCTTATACACCACATTTTCATAATTTGTATTCATTTGTAAAATCAGTTTAATGTAGTGCTGTTGTCGAAAGTGACATCCGGGAATCACTTGTACAGACATTAAGTTCTCATTTGTTTGAGATAACAACAAAGGAGTATCCTATTTCCATTATGATATTTATTTAATATATGACAAATTATTACGAATTGCTTGTTTTGTTCAAATTTGCAACTCATTTAGTAATTTGCAACGCATTTAGTAAAAATTTTAACGATTATTAAAATAATATGGAATCGCCTACATATATTTATATTATTTTTTTATTTTCTATTGCAGCCGGCGAATACTTAGACCGTGATCTTTTATGCCGCAAGGGCTGCACCGAAATTACTCACTTAGCACTCCCTAGGCTACGGAGGAGCACCCCACCCCCTTAAAAAAGATGCTTTCAGCAAGTCAGACATTAAATGACGCTGATGCGCATGTCAGAGAAGGCGCTTTGGCTTAAAAGCGCGTGCGTTTGACGAGACGCTTCACTTCTGCTCTCTCTCTGCTGAAATTCAAAACACTTCCTGCTACTTAGTAAACTCCATTCTCTACAGCATGGATCGGAGTAATCGAAGAACCGGAGTCGCACGCGCCAAAAACGTGCGATTAATCACCGGCGGATTGTGGACCGATGGCCCCGACAATGCTCAACCGGCCCGAAACCTACCTGTTGGTCGTGCCGCAGAAGGAGCAAATCGGGAGCGACGAGGAGGAATCGCCCCAGTTCCCCAACAACCAGTGGAGTTCGTCCTGCCTGAGGAGCAGCGCATCGCCGGAGAGTCCGGTGGCCCGGTGACTCGTCTGTTCCGTCGTTTTTTGGACTACTTCCGTAGAGGATAAGCCATCCAGTAGTTCAAAGACTAGTAAAAGACTATTGATATTTTAGGAACTAAATTCATACATTATAAATTTTCATTTTACTGATCTCTATGTTGTAACTAATCCAGTTTTCTTTTTATTGATGGATGCTAAATTATACATAGACCATTTCTCTATGATTTATGTAATTGTGTAACAGTAACAGTACAGTGTGTAACAGTGAAAATAAAATCCAAATGGTCTATTTTTCAGATTGTCCAGAATTTTCTGGCTTTCTTTGAGTTGGACTTTTTGGAGGTAAATTTCTTAAATATATATATTATACTCCTTATATATGTATAATACGCCTTAAATATATTATATGCATATTATATTATACTTTTAAAGTCATTTTATCAAACTAAATTACTGTAAGGTAAATGGACTGTTGCAATAATAACGTAATGATTGATAAATTAATAAAACAATAACATTCAGTTTATTGTTACTTTTTTTTTAATTGTGAATTAAAAAAGTAACAATAAACTGAATGTTATTGTTTTATTTAATTTTCTATGCATTTCAAGATTGCACCATTATCTATATATATCTATTACCAAGAAAAGCTATATCTTGTTATAAGCTGTTTAATAAATAAATTATTCTCTAGTAGAGAATTTCTAGCAATAAAATATTGTATTTTGTATTTGTATTGTATTGTATTTGAAAACTGTATTGTATTTAAAATAAGAAATAATATGGGTATTGGAAATTGAACAGAATTTTATGTTTTTGAGCTGATATGGAACCCAAGTTATTATCATAACATGAATAAATATGTTACAATTTTTTTCAACATTATTATTTGCTGAGATGAATTTTTACAATTTTTAGAAACTGAAGAAAAAACAATAATGACATTATAAAAAAGTGCTTTATTTTGGTTACTTTTTATTATTTTATTTATTATTTCTTAATTGCTTTAAACATAGCAGTTATTATTTATTAATTATCAGATGGCGTGTTTGGACAATTTTAAATCTTTAAATAAATTTTTTTTAACGCTAAAACATTCTATATTAAATTTAAAAAAAGGTTTCATAAGTTTATAAGGCTTATAAAATACATATTATTTGTTAATTATTTAATTAAAAATATTGCTTTGATTCTAAAATTACAAATTCCTATCCTCAATTTTTGAAATATTCATACAAGTTATTTAGCCGCTCACTTTGGAACACTCTGTGATAAAACGTTTAATAACACAAAATTGATGACAATGCAGTTTAATGTCATTTCTCATTCATTAAAATTTTTGGAATTTAGTCTATGCGATTATTTAATTCCAAACTTATTATTTTCTAGACATACTTTGGTTTTTGCCTTCATTTCATTGATTGTTTCTTATTTCAATAGAAGGATTCCTACTTTTTTAATCAGCTGAAAAAAATATTTTTTAATGTGTCCTCTAAAATGTGTTAAACTGTTATCTTAGAACTGTTTTTGAAACAATTCTAAGTTAACAGTTTTCTAAGCAAAGAACAATTAAAAATAAAGTAAAATTTTTGCAAAGGTATAAAATTCCATGGTATATTTTTCCAGGTAAATAAATGTTTGGCATCATTATTTATTTGTTTGCTTTAAAATATTAGATAAAGATTCAAAAATTAGCAAATAATTCCCACACAGAAACATTTCTAAGTCCGTCCTGAGTACAAAAGTAGAAAAAATTAAGCATTAAACCACATCATAAAACTTGAGTTATTTTAAACAATCAAAGTTGGTGATAAAAAAAAACCACACCTGATGAAAATCATTAAAAGTATATATCGTTTATAAATTAAGAATTGTATTTTTATAAGAAATTCAGAAGAAAAAAAAATCGTGACACTGGTCGTTATTTTGTTGGTTTATTTATTTATTATTTTGCTGAAGTTTTTGTTTCGAATTCCTGACTTGATCGACAAGTTTACGAGACAAATTTAACAGATTCGACAATTTGAGAATCAGCAGAATTATTTCAGGGATGGCGAAACTAAAATTGCTTCACACACAGCTGCAACCCGATTCCTTATGGTACCGCTGGTAGAAAAACAGGATAGTTCCGTCGTTCTCAATCGTTTAGTGTCTTCCTCGTTTAACGTGTCTCCCTCGTTTTATATAATGAAGTCAGTGCAAAACAAAATGCTTAGTCATTTTCAAATGCAATATGTTTCTTTATACAAGTACTTACTGTAGTTTGAATTGATTAAGTCTGACTTTAAACGTTTATATATCGATAAGTGATTTATTACCTTAACTAACCCTTCAGCACACTCACTCAATTTTGGACATGCATTGAGCGGATTGAACCTCAATTTGTAAGAAAATTTCTCATAATTCTCATTTTATCAAAAATATAAATTATTCTTAGTATTTGAATGTTTTTTTTTTCTGTGGTAGACATGTTATTTCATTTAAATAGCAATTTTAAAATAGAAAACAATAATACTAATATGAACAAAAAAACTGAAATCTGCTCGGCAAATTTCAACTTATCATGTGTGAACATTCGAGAACGGATGAATAAGCCCAGGAATAGGTCATTGTTTTAATGCAAGAGATATATGAAGCAATTGATTGGAATACTACAAGAGTGGCCAAATTCAAATAGCCACAGGAATATAGCAATGTTGGATATATCAAGAACTTCATGAAGAATGAATTGCTCAAGAATATCTAAAAGATTATACAAAAATAAGATAAATGTCGTCGTAAATGAAGTATTCCAATTTCTACAATAAACGTTATCACATTCAATAGCCAAAAGAATATATCAAAGTTTGAAAATATTAGTCGTAAATGAAGAGTGAAGTATTCCAAATACAAGAAGAAGCACTATACAACTCAATAGACATCTGAAAATGCCAAAAGGGATAAATATGAAACTTCAAGAAAAGGAATTGATAAATGTACTACGAGTACTTAAAGCCTTTGGAAATATAAATATTTAAAATCCCAACTCAAAAAAACCCTACTACAAAACATTTCAAGCAAAAGCCAAATTCCCCAGAAAATTCTTTAAGATTAACGTTATTCATGAAGCGTTTTCAAGTGTTAAGAGGCCCAAACTACCATTTTTTCCGCCAAAAATTTGTAATGAAGATTTATTTGCTTGGCCCTCATTTTCAGATAACGCCCCCATTTTCACGGACTTCTAACATCATGTTCACACATGATAATAATTTTAATTTACCTCTAGTTTATTTTATTCTCCTTTGAAGCACACATTTTTACCCTTTTCGGCGCGTTTAGTTATTTTATATATAAAATAAGCACTATTTTCTACTTAAAATATTATGTTATAATAAAATCTATGTTTAAGATTATATTTACACTCGAAAATTTTGAGAAAATAAAGCATGAAAATTCATTGTTCATTGCGAGAAATCAATTTAGAATTCCGATTTAATTTTCTTTGCATATATGTAAAATACGCTATTTTTGACATTTCCAATTACAAAGAGTCGACTCATCGTTATGTTCTTCAAAACAACTTTCATAAGAGGATGCGTTTTATTAGAGATAGTAATATACCATTTTTCTCAAACAGATAATGCATTTCTACTCCAATTTTCTCGTCCATTTTCACACCTGCTTAAGAGAGCTCATTTCTTCGGCTGCTTTGCTTCTCTGGAACATTCAGTAGCCTTTTTGCACAAGGCGGAAGCATTAATTGTATATTTTATAAATGCTTTTTTGTAGCTCGGACTGAGGACTTTGTAATGAGTCATGTTCTTCATCTAACTGCAAACAAATATCGACATATTGTATTTCAACATTTTAGGGGAGGTATTTATTTTCCTTTTTTTTCTCCGCTCAAAAATCCGCTTTTTTTCAGCTCTCTTTTTTTTCCAAAATAAAACTTATTACTATATTATTTATTGCCAAATTTTTTATTTTCAAAATTTGCATCATGCTAAATTTCTTTTCATGTTCAGCTCAGAAATTCCATTAAATTCAATATATTCTGTACTTTCCCTATTTCAATATCAAGGGAGTACTCACATAAAAAAAAAAACCCGCTCTGCTCCATTATTTATGTTTGCAATTCAAATTATTTATTTCTTGATTATTACATTTAAACTAAATTTTATAACATATTTTTAAACATAAACTAAATTTTACATTTTTACAGGACAATTTATTCGTGTGGAAAAAATTTAAGTTGTAGGAGAGCTTTGCCAAATATATGTTTCATACATTATATGTATAACTATTATTATAAAAAATGATTTGAAATTTAAAGGAATATGATATTTTAGAATTTCTGAAACTTATCTGAAAGCCATAATTTCTACATAAATGAATCTGTATAATATACTATTAATGACAATTTAAAAAAGCAAAGTTCTATAAAAGAAATTATTTCACATTCACCTTGTTAATTAATTTATTTTGTAGAAATTTCAATTTTATCTCTTATTTCAACTATAGTATTGTATATGCTGTTAATGTGTCTTAAATTTAAAATATATCATTTGGCATATTTTTTTTTTAAGTTGCAATTAAATATTTTTATTCTATTCAAAACCTCTGAAAGTAGATGAATTTCACACAAAGTTGAGATCAAATTTAAACACCAATTGATGATTTTTTTTTGCATTAATTTATTCAGTCAGAAAACTGTAACGGTTGACTAACGTCTCTTGGTGATGTTTGCTGCTGAATAGTTTATGGTCTTATTTTTTTTATTGCAAGAAACAGTATTCTGTGTTTTCAATTTAAATGTTAGGTTTTCTTTAAATAATATTAGCTTTATAATATTTCTAGAATTTATGAATTTAAAAGTGATTTAAGTGATTTTAGGATCAAAGCCATTGATGAGATGTTTTATTTCTGTATCTGCTGTTGTAGGCGAAATGCTCATAGTTGATTTTTTACCAGAATAGCGATCAGTTGAGCAGTTGAAACTGTGAATAATTTGAAGTTGTAGTATTCTATCAAATAAGATTTTAATGTCAGTATACAGTATTTTATGCTTTCAATTTAAATGTTAGGTTATTTTAATAATATTAGAATTTTAATATTTCTAATATTTACGAATTTAAAAGGGACTGCGTTTTCTATAGAAGGTCAATAATGGGTAAATTGCAATCTATATTAAAAAGAGCTTTCAAAACAGCTGTTAATCAGGATTTATTTTAGAAATTAAATACTTAAAAAAATATTACCTGAAATTTATAATGCTATGGTTTGTTATTGAGTTAAAGGTTAAGTAAAATCAAATAATTTGATTCATAGAGAAAACTTTTGTAAAAATATAGATAAGAGAATGTGTTGGAGATCTTGAGTGGTATTCAACGGCAGAATGAAGGATAATGAGTTATTATAAGGAATATACAGAAATAAGTTGAATATAAATAATATGTTAGCAAACTCTAATATCTTTGCAAAAGACAAGAAATGCATCATATAAAAAAAAAAATTTTGCATGATGGTCTTTTGTCTACATCAAATAAAATCCAATTGTCATTCTTATGCATTTAAACAGAATGTGATAGGGTACTAACGATAACGAAGTACAGATGTACTTAAATTCTTCTTAATCTCCTCATCTTAATTTAGAGTGACGAGCCATTTATCTCAGTTAATTAATTGTTATGGGGTATGAATTACTTCTTTAAAAATGAAAGTAAAATAAGAATACTTAACAACGAAGAAGAGAAAAAAATAAAGTAAAAAAAAAAAATGAAAAAGAATTTTTAAATATCAGGTACTTTTACGGTTGCGGAAGCAGCAAAAATTATCAATGATAAAAGATCAATTAAGTAAAAGAAATCCATTGAATATTCATTTTTTTTTTATTTAAAAAAATGATGCAAAATAATAATAATAAATAATACTACTTCACTAGTCGGCAGTATCACTTAGGTGTACAACGTCGCAGGAAAATGTGGGGGTGATCCTACTTTCCTAATGACTAGTTCCAAACGTTGCTTCAATTCGGCGTATAATAGAGAGAGAAAATGACGGTAAAAATCGATGCTTAAATACACAATTAGCTAATGCAAATGGCTTAAGCGCCGGCATTGCATTTGCCCCTTAGGCAGCGTATGCACAGCGTTTGAAAGAAAGAAAACACTCATAGGACACACGAACAATCATTCTTATCCGTCAAAACTCTCTTCTACCTACATGTCCCTTCCGGCTCAGGGTAATGGCTCGTGTTTTCGGTAAAATCATTTCCGCCCACCCCCTCTCGACCTTCAGGCGTATACAACGGATAAAAGGAAATGTTTAATATATTTATTTAAAATATCCATTGTTATTTTCGATCTAAAATTATTATAATCTCATTTCCTTTTACTAAATTGCAGAATACAATTGACTGCAATATTCCTAAGTATTTAGAATAGTGCAGGGATTTTCTTTGGAGAAACCTCTGTTTGCAAGAACAGATTAATTGCAAAATATAGAAAATAAAAGTTTGCTTCAAGCAATTATTTGTGTTTTGCAGAAATACGCAACAATTTTATACCTGACTTTAAAAATGAAATCTAAAAAGATTTTTAAAATTCTAATGTGATAGTACTTCGGCTTCCCCACCAATCCATGGCTTTTATTCTTTAAAATTTTTAGTACAGGACTTCAATACTAAAGGTTCGATGTATGTGGTTTTGAAGGAGGTACTGCTCAAGTAACTATTTTTACTAACGCTTCTTTAGAGGTGTCATAAGGTTAATACTTTTAAAAATAGTTTATGTAGTATTTCGAATACATTTTTAATTGATACTACTGTGCCCAAAAAGTAAAATCAATTTTCAGTTTAAAATTCCTGGGGCTTATGGAAATAGTTTGAGTTACTACTGTGTCCAAAAACTAAGACCAATTTTAATTTTTATCAGAAACTCTTTATTTATTCTTCCAAATTTATTTCATCGCCTTCAAAGTAATCTCTTCCAGTACCAATGCACTTATGACAACGTTTTTCCAATCTCAATGCATGCTAAAAAGTCATTGGCCGGGATGGACTTCAAAGCGCGCGGCGCTCTAAAAGGTCTCTAATTGTAAATCGACTGTTTTCAAGCACCAAGTCTTTAATCTTTAATCTTAATCTCTTCACTCGACTCAAAACGGTGTCCCCGGAGTGATCTTTGAGTTTCGGTAATAGACAGAAGTCGCATGGTGCTAAATCAGGTGAATACGGGGATTGTGGAAAGATATGGATTTCATTTTTGACGAAAACTTTTACGAAGAATCAATGCAGTGTGAGCTGGCGCATTACCGTAATGCAAAAACCAAACGCAAGCTTCAAGCAAACGACGCATAACACTCAAATAATATCCTTCTTTTTCCCTCTACAATTACTAAGTCATCATCCACCAAAGTTGTCTGAATTCTAACAAAATCCACCGAACTTCATTCAAGTATTTCTTTACTAGATGTTTTCAATTCTTTTACGTCCGAATTAAGAAGTTTTGCAGTCCGATATAAGAAGTTTTGCAGTAATGATTTTCATATGTTTTACCAACTATTCTGCAATTCCGAGTAGATAACAAGTTTTGCAAATAAAATAGAAAAAGTGTAAGATGTATAAAGTTTTGCAGCAACAATTTTTATTTGTTTTCCAACTATTCCGCATTAGCGAGAAAAATAAAAAGTTTTGCAAAAATACAAAAAGTATAAGATATAGAAAGTTTTGCAGTAATGATTTTTATATGTTTTACCAACTATTCTGCACCTGCGAGAAAATAAAATGTCTTAAAAATAAAATCAAGAAGTATAAGATGCATAAAGTTCTGCAGTAATGATTTTTATATGTGTTACCAACTATTCTGCACATACGAGAAAATAAATATTTCTGCAAATAAAATAGAAAAAGTGTAAGATGTATAAAGTTTTCAGTAACAATTTTTATTTGTTTTCCAACTATTCCGCATTAGCGAGAAAATAAAAAGTTTTGCAAAAAAAATACAAAAAGTATAAGATATAGAAAGTTTTGCAGTAATGATTTTATATGTTTTACCAACTATTCTGCACCTGCGAGAAAATAAAATGTCTTAAAAATAAAATCAAGAAGTATAAGATGCATAAAGTTCTGCAGTAATGATTTTTTATATGTGTTACCAACTATTCTGCACATACGAGAAAATAAATATTTCTGCAAATAAAATAGAAAAGTGTAAGATGTATAAAGTTTTGCAGTAACGATTTTTATTTGTTTTCCAACTATTCCGCATTAGCGAGAAAATAAAAAGTTTCCAAAAAAAAAAAATACAAAAAGTGTAAGGTATAAAATTTTGCAGTATTGATTTTTATATGTTTTATCAACTAGCATTAGCGTGAAAATAAAGAAGTTTTGCAAAAAAAAAAAAAATACAAAAGTATAAGATATAAAAGTTTTGCAGTAACGATTTTTATATGCGCTACTAACTATTCTCCACCTGCGAAAAATAAAGGTTTTGCAAATAAAATAGAAAAAGTGTAAGATGTATAAAGTTTTGCAATAACGATTTTTATTTGTTTTCCAACTATACCGCATTAGCGAGAAAATAAAAAGTTTTGCAAAAAAATACAAAAAGCATAAGATATAAAAAGTTTTGAAGTAATGATTTTTATATGTGTTACCAACTATTCTGCACCTGCCAGAAAATAAAAAGTTTTACAAGTAAAATATAAAAAGTATAAGGAGAATAAAGTTTTGCAGTAACGATTGCAGTCATGATTTTTATCTGTGCTACCTACTATTCTGCACTCGCGAAAAATAAAAAGTTTCAAAAAAAAAAAAAAAAAAAAAAAAAAGGAATAGTATAAGATATAAAGTTTTGCAGTAACGATTTTTATATGTTTTACCAACTATTCCGCATTAGCGAAATAATAAAAGGTTCGCAAAAAAAAAAAAAAAAAACTGAAAAAGTATAAGATATAAAGTTTTGCAGTATTGATTTTTATATGTTTTATCAACTAGCATTAGCGAGAAAATAAAAAGTTTTGCAAAAAAAATACAAAAAGCATAAGATATAAAAAGTTTTGCAGTAACGATTTTTATATGCACTACCAACTATTCTCCACCTGCGAAAAATAAAAGTTTTGCAAATAAAATAGAAAAAGTGTAAGATGTATAAAGTTTTGCAGTAACAATTTTTATTTGTTTTCCAACTATTCCGCATTAGCGAGAAAATAAAAAGTTTTGAAAAAAAAAAAAAGCGTAAGATATAAAAAGTTTTGCAGTAATGATTTTTATATGTGTTACCAACTATTCTGCACCTGCCAGAAAATAAAAAGTTTTACAAGTAAAATATAAAAAGTATAAGGAGAATAAAGTTTTGCAGTAACGATTACAGTCATGATTTTTATCTGTGTTACCTACTATTCTGCACTCGCGAAAAAAATAAAGAGTTTTGTATAAAAAAAAAAAAAAAAAAAGTATAAGATATAAAGTTTTGCAGTAAGGATTTTTATACGTTTTACCATCTAATCCGCATTAGCGAGAAAATTAAAAAAATTGTAAAAAAATAGATAAAGCATGAGATATAAAAGTTTTGCAGTAACGATTTTTATATGTGTTACCAACTATTCTCCACCTGCAAAAAATTAAAAGTTTGCAAATAAAATAGAAAAAGTATAGTTTTGCAAAAAAATAGAATAAGTGTAAGATATAAAATGTTTTGAAGTAATGATTTTTATATGTGTTATCAACTATTCTGCACTAGGGAGTAAATAATAATAAGAAAAGCTAAAGATGGAAAAGGAAAAGCATAATGGAAAATAGGAAAATCTTAATATGTATAAAATTTTGCTGTAACAATTTTTATATGTTTTATTCAGTATCCCGCACTCAACGACCAAAGATTAAGAGAATTTAAAAAATGAGAATTTACATCATTTTCGGTTAATTTTGCATATTTATTTATTCCCCAAAGTGGAACTGGCATATATTAATTATTCTAAAGTTTTTCACTACTGTTTCTTGTATATACTTTCTAATTTTCGGCTTTCCGAATATCTGGAATTAAAATAGTCACTAAAATAGGAAGTTTACATAATTTTCAGCCGATTTCGTTACTTAAAATTCAAAGTGGCGGAAAATATTTCGGAATGCAAAAGTGTACGCTACAAACTATTAATTTCTGCTTATTTTCCTTTTTGTTGAATACTCAATTTTTATGACTTAAAGCACTTCAAAATTTTTAGAATATAAATTTCTAAAAATTCAACGATTTGAGAAAGTCAAGAAAACCTATGAATATTTTTGTCAAGAAATCCTATAGGAGTATTTCTTCAACAATCGGAACAATACTAAATCCGATAACAGTTATTTTAGAGTAAGCCGTGGGCTAAAGACTTGTTGATCGGTATTTTATCAATTTTATCTCTTAAATAAAGCATTCAATTCAGTAGGGACATCAGCTGAATTATGCTATCATTCAAATAGCTTCTCACTCGTTTGTTCTTAATGCTTTTATTACAATAGGAAATAATTTATCTAGTAGCCCTCAATTGCTTTTTTAAAATTTAAGGTGATGGTAAAAAAATTAATACGCTGTTATAAATTGTTAGATATTAAAAATATAAACATTTTTATAAGTTAAGAATTACAAGAAAAATAAATACAATTACTAGAACAAATTTCTATCCATTTATTGAATTCTTAGAAGTAATTCTAAAAATTTTTCATATAAAACTTTAAGAGTTTCCATTTATTTCAATATTAATAGGTATATACTTCAAAGTTTCGAAATAGTATTCGGACAAAAAGGTTTTATTCTGCACCTTTTGTTTATAATAACATAATTTTTGACATTGGTATGCTTTTTATTTTCATTTTAACTTAATTTACTTATTTAATAAAATCGTATTTCCATCTTTTTTGAAATACATTTTAAATAAAAAATAATTATATATTTGCAATCACAGTAAATTGGGAAATAATTTCAAACCCATTCCATTCCGTTACATTAAGGAAACCGCAAAATTTGGGACACTTTTTCTAACATAGAAAATTTCAATTTATCAAAAATATTATGCTATTCGGCATATTAAACACAAATTTCTACCGCATACATACAGACGCATATCATAAATATATAAACATGCGATACATAAATGAAAGTCTTGAATTTATTTTCGTAAGAGAAAGTGTAAGAAATTTTCATAAAGAGAATATCTTGTATTAATTTTCATCTACTACAGAGATGACGACAAAGGTGAAAATAAATAATTCATAGAATAATAAATAAAAAATTTTATTTATATTTCTACCTGACACAAATTTAATAAATTTATTTATTTATTTATCTACTAACTGTATACTACGACAAATATGGACATTTGGACTATATGGACAATATGGACTATATATGGACTATTATATGGACAATTATTCATAAATATATTATTACACACACACATACACATATACATGTATATATGGAGTACATGTACATGCACATATGGAGAATATGGACAATTATTCATCTGTGTCATTTTATTCATATACACATCACTCACAGAAGAAAAAAATTCTTGGCCTGCAAGAAATTTTAAAATTCAATCATCACCTGTCCTTTCTGATTGTTGAGTTGAAATCAATCATCTTCATTTCCTCAAGTTGGAGAATATAAAAAAAAATATGACAAAAGTTAAGTTTCTAAGTTAAAAAGTTTTTCTAAGTTAAATTAATTCATATAACAAATCGGTTAATTTCTGTCTGTCATCACAATTTTTATCGGTAATAAGCTAATAAGAAACATTTTTATAAGTTTATAGTTCATAGCACTACAGAATAAAACTCAACAGTGCAACATATAAACACACCTATATATATATATATATATAATGTACATATATATATATATATATATATATATATATATATATATATATATATATATATATATATATATATATTCTGCAATATTTTTTTATTATATATATATATATATATAATAAAAATATTGCAGAAATGCATATACATGTGTATTTAATACTATTTACTTCTCACATTTTAAGCTATTGTGTCAATATTCAGCAAATTCTCAAATTCTTATAAGGAAGATAATAAAGGAAAAAAAGGAAAAAAAATTGTATATAGGAATAAAAATAAATTATGAAAATAAATTCAGGCTTAACTAACAGTAGATAAAAAAATTAAGAATGATTTCGTCTTCGTCTTTTCGTCGTAATATTAACCTCTCTTTTAGTTTTTTTTTTAGGTTTTGCACTATGAAAATGTAAAAATACAAATCAAAATTGATTATTTGTCTGATTGCAGAAAAAAGTCAATGCTGTTAAATAAATGACTAAAATTTCAAATAAATTGATAATTTAAATAAAAATAAAGCGTAATGCACTTTTAATTCAAGATCAAAAATAATTTATAATAACTTTAATTATCATTAATCAAAAACTTTAAATCTTCATAATATGAAATAATTTTTTTGGAAAGATTCCATAAAATGAACAGTTTCCTTTATTATTATTTTTTATTCCTAAGATTGCATCAAGAATAAAAATAACAATTCGAATATACACATGAACATTTATTAATACTTGTTTTGTAAGAATATGTAAGCTCTTATATTTAAGATTTTATATAATTAATGACAAAAACATGGAAGACGCAGAAAAAATTCAAAAGCTGTGGGATTCACTTATCTTCAGCTATTTTAAAACAAATAAAGAACTAATGACTCTATTATTTTATATTTAAGTAGAATCTTATTGGCCCTTATCCTTTATTTTTCTGAAAGCAATCCAGATAAAAATTTTAATTACAACTTAGCAGAAACCATGGAGAAAAAAAGACCTTAAGATGTCGCAGTTAGTAGTTTCTTATTAATTATCTAAGAACCTAAGGTGATACATATCATTAAAAATATGATAAACCTTTCTGTTTTTGAGAATCACTTTATTTTAATGAGAACAAATACACAACCCCGTCACATTAATGTGACCACCTGTCAAAAGCCGGAATAACCACCTTTGGCAGAGTGGACCGATGCGAGACGTGCAGGAAGAGAGTCAATTAGGTTTCTGAAAGTGTTCACTGGAAAGTTGAGCCATGCCAACTCCAGTGCCGTGGCCAACTGCGCTAGATCACGCGGTTGAGGATCCATGGCGCGAACAACCCGATGCAGGTAGTCCCACAGATTCTTGATTGGGTTTAAATCCAGTGAGTTTGGTGGTCAGGGGAGTACGGTAAACTCATCCTGGTGGTCTTCGAACCTGGTGGCGAGTTGTATGACACCTCGCATTGTCCTGCTGGTAGAGGCCATCTTTCTGAGGAAAAATAATTCGCATGTAGGGGTGGACATGGTCCGCAAGGACAGATGCGTATTTGTGCTTATCCATCGCGCTTTCCACAATGATGAGTGCACCCAGTGAATGTCAGGAAAACATTCCCCAAACCATAATGCTCCCTCCTCCAGCTTGGATCCTTCCGGCAATTGTTGCAGGGTGTTTGCTTTCAGACGTTTCACGCCATATACGCCAACGTCCATCTATCCGATGGAGCATAAAACGTGATTCATCGGAAGAAGCCACCTGCCGCCACTCTGTGGACGTCCAGTTTCGATACTGGCTTGCAAATTCCAGCCTTCGTCGCCGATGAACAGCAGTCAGCATAGGTGCTTTAACCAAGCGTCTGCTGCGGAGGCCCATGCGCAGCAACTATCGCTGAACCGTTGTTAAAGATACACTCTTGGTTAGCCCCTTGGTTCATCTGGGTGGTCAGTTGCTCAACAGTTGCACGTCTATTCGCCCGAACGCATCTCCGCAGCCTTCGTTCATCTCTGTCATCTATTGCCCGTGGTGCACCACATGTGCCACGCCGCTGATTTTGCATACTGCCATTTTGCCATGCACAGTATACTTTTACTACGGCGATTCACGAACAGTTCACAAGCCAATAATCATATTTTTTTTGTCTTTTGCTCTTAATTAGAATTCGGCATACTAGAATGTCCCTTAAAAAACCCCAAAAACTAAGCTGCAATGCTTCAAATTAAGTAGCATCCAGATATTTCTTACGCTTCGGAGAATTCACAAGCAACACACAATAGTATGTTTTTGATTATTTTTCATTTAAATACGAAATGTAATATTATGCAAATTTTTTATTAATGTATATATAATGAATTTAATAAATGAATTTTTACGTATCTTCTCTCATAAAATTAATTAGATCAAATGAATGTTTCTCTTCTAGATCCTTCAAAATTAGCATGGATTAAAGCTGATCCTTCCTTTTATTCAGAAAAAACGTAGCTTTTTAACTACGTGATCCATTTTAAGTAATTCTGATAACAATTAATAATTATTGAGAATATAATGTATACCTTTAAATATATTATTTCTTAAAGCATTTTTATTATTTATTTTTTCATCAATTTAATTTTTTAATGCAGTAGATGAAACATCAGTTTCAATTCATTTAAATTAACTATATAATGTTACTCGTTTTGATCTTTCTATTGCTCAATCATTCATTTTCAATCATTTTGATCATTTCCATTTTTTTTCAATTTATCTTTAATAGAAAAATAAATATCATAATTTAAATATGGATTACAGTGGTAGACAGTAAATTATTCATCAAATGTATTGTCATTTAAATTATCCAACAATAACATTTGTTTTTATTGAAAACTAAATTTTAATTGCATTTTTTAATAACATGCTGTCAGGATCAATTTTTGATATATTTGTATTCATGTATGCGTATTATCTTTTTAATCGAAATTCATTGAAATAAGTACTAATTTTATATACTTTTGTGCACTTTAGCCAAATCTTGAATGATGTTAACAATTAGTTTTCCTACAAAAGCCTTTTCAAAGGCACAAAACACAAAAATATTTGCTTTCAATATATACATTTTCATTATTAATACTACTGTGCCTAAAAAGTAAGAAAACATTTTTTTTTTTTTTAAAACCTCTTTATTTATTCTTCCAAATTTATTTCATCGCCTTCAAAGTAATCCCATCCGGACACAATGCACTTATGCCAACTTTTTTTCCAATCCTCAATGCATGCTAAAAAGTCATCAGCAGGGGTGACCTTCAAAGCGCGGTGCGATTCACGTTGAATCTCTTCAATCGGTGTGAATACGGTGGTTGTGGAACGATATGGGTTTAATTTTTGGCGAAAAAGTCACGAAGGATCAATGCAGTGTGAGCTGGCGCATTCGAGATTTGATGCGTTTGAGGTCCAAAATGGAATTGACCGATCCTTTTGAAATTCCAACATCATCAGCAAGGTCTCTAATTGTAAATCGACGGTTTGCAAGCGACAAATCTTTAATTTTTTGGACGTGAGCTTCGTCTGTTGAGGTTGATGGTCGACCAGAGGGCTCTTTGTCTCCATGAATTCAGACATTACAAAAATCGCCAGAATCAATTTTAGCGTCTCACAAAGTCAAGCGTAACTCAAACACTAATGAATATTTTGACGTCAAATTTCACACAGATGTCAAAGGACAGTGCCAGCAGCCTAAGAAAGAATTGAATTAAAAAGAAATTGAATTAAATTGGTCTTACTTTTTGGACACAGAAGTATATTGTAAATTTGTAATAATATTATAGTAAAATATCTTTGAAGCATTAAATGATCGTAGAGCGTTACGGAGGTAGTGTTACTGCCCTTCCGTAGCTTATCTTCAAGCTACACACACTCCCTGTGTAGTGCTAAGTGAGTAATGTCGGTGCAGCCCTTGCTTATGTCATAAAAGACAACTGTCTAAGTATTTGCCAGCTGCATTAAAAAAACTTTTATTTAGACAATATACAGCGCCCCACAAAAGTTTTTGCATAATGTGATTCTCGTCATTATTTGAAGAAAAGACGTGTGCATATTTAAAAATTTCAAGTTATTTAAATATGAATAGATCTTTATTATACACCAAATAATATAAACTAATTTATAAGATATAATATTCTTCACGTTTTGAAAAAACAAAATTTTAAACTTTGTTTGAATACTTTATTAAGTCATTTAGTCCGGCATTAAATTTTTCTCTTTCACAATAATTTTCGATCATATGTAAGAAATGTTTTTCAAACACAACTTGATGTATAAAATGAAATCACTTGTTTATAATATTAAATTGTTTTTATGTAATTTTTATTAATATAATGAAAATATCTTCGTAGTTAAAATAAGTAAGCATACTTCGTTATAAATTTATGTATTAATTATTATTGTGCTTTTATAAAAAAATCTAATTATCCAAAAAAATTATGTAAACAGTTAGTTTAAGTTACTGCTTTTATTGCCGTAATAATTAGAGAAAAATTGAAGGAACATCATGGTTTATGTATAAATCCAAAGTTAATTAAAAGAATGACTCAATCAATTAGTAAAAATTAATAATAAATAATCATGGACTATGAAAAATAGGAAATTTTTAATTATAGTAACAATTGGAGAAAATCGAAATAACTTTAAAAGAGAAAATATTCCAGTTCAACATGTTGATGAAGAAGTTAATGTGCATGAGAGCATATGAGCTTTGGAGAACTTAAATATGACATTGATGTCAACATGGATCAGTAAATTTATATTTGCATCCTAAACGAAAATTTAAAAAAATCAATCTAAAGCTTCGATTTACAAAGTGACTCTAATTTCTGTCAGGAGAACATATTTAATATGCTTTGTATTGCATTTTCGATTGTGGCTGATTAAAAATAGTAAAGAGGTTATAAAAGGGCCTCCTCAGTCACCATAACCTAATCCAATTAAGCATATTTCCTCATAATTTGAAAACATTACATCTCTTCAAAGCAGTCTTTAACAAGACTGTAATGATTGACACACGGAATGTATTAACATTAGGAAGAGATAATAATAATTATCAAAATTTTATATTTTATAATTTCAACTTAATTGATATATGTCTACCTTCCTTTAAATAACAGTAAAACAATTAAGATACAATGAACAAATTAATCTAACCGAGAGAGTAAAATTGAAGATAAGCTTATCCTATAAACTAAGTCGAATTGTATGGGGGGTGGGGTGGGGGTTCTATAAACGAATTTAGAAAATCTTGCCAAGAGGATAAACAACCCTTTGGCGTTTGCAATTGATACTTGAATCTTGGTTTTTCAGGAAATTTTTGCAGTTACTAAAATGAAATAGTTATTTTAGGTATTAAATGACTTGTGAATATTGTCTATATAGTACAAAATTAAAGAGAGAAAAAAATACGATGTGTTAACATATTTTTATGTAAACTCTTTTCTTGTCAAAGCATGTCACATGCAGAATTTTCATTCTACTAAGTTTTTTTTCAGAACTGAACTAAATATTTAAAAATATTTTATTACGTAATTTAAGTACAACAAGGAATTAAAGGATTCACTTTTCAAAAATCATCTACAGTTTTATATACAAAAGCCCAAAAATAGATTTTAGTGGAATAAATTGCCCTATAGCTGCCCAGTATTGAGCAAAATAACAAAATTACAAACCCACTGGGGGCCTGCATTCTAATCATTGCATTATGAAATAAAAGGACTTGATTGGTTTGATTTGTCTCTCTAGTGTCATCTTGTGCACACTTTAGGCTAAATAGACCGGGACCTACAGTTTAACGTAAATTCCGAACCACCAACAAGCGTCCATGCCACCGCCAGAATTCGAACCTGAAGTCTTCAGTACCAAAGGCTGGAACGCTACCCCGTTGGTCATCAGGCCGCTATAAAAGGACTTGAAGGGGATTAGGATAACATATGTAATAGACTCGTATGGTCGATTGAATTTCCTGTTCATAGTTTTTATGGTTCTTCTTACTTATGACACGTAAATGCAGGTAAGTTTTCTTGATTTTATCTGCTACCTTCTTCACATCTGTTTTCTGTTCTTGATATACAATAATACCATAAATGTAATAAAATATAAATAAAAAAAAATTTGAATTGATTATTTATAACAGATATTCCATTAAATATGTTACAGATAAATGGAAATTTATTGAGAATTTCATAAAACTTATTATTTTCATACAATGTTTAATATGTTCGACAAACAATCATGCATAAGTAATGCATACATGTTTGTTTGAGCTCGCTTTTAAAAAATGCAGAGGCAAAAAAGGAATGAAAAAAATTAAAGAAAGTAAAACTCATAAAAAAGAAGTAAAAAAAATTATTTAATTAAAAAAAAATTTTTTTAATAGAAAAAAATTGAGTTGCACTATTAAGTTTCACACTATTGAGTTGCATACCAAATTTCAGAAGTTTGCATACTTTATTAAATCCAAGTTCAAATACTCTTAACATCCTCAATAATTTCATGCTGCCAAGCTGATAATACTACATCCCATACGATGGAATATCAGACGGACTTTGTTATTATTTTAAATATTATTTTTCTAATGCAGCTGGTAAATACTTAGACAGTTATCTTTTATGACATAAGCAAAGACGGCAACCTCTTTTACTCACTTAGCACTACCCAGAGGTGCCTGTAGCGTAAAGATAAGCTACGAACGCGGAATAACACTATTCGCACAACGCTCTACGATAGTATGAGACCGGAACCTACAGTTAAAAGTGGATTCCGAACCATTAACAAACATCCATGCCACCGCCGTGACTCGAACCCGAAACCTGTGGTACCCCGAGCGCCAGCCACTCGGCCATTAGGACCCTTAAATCCACATTTTAAGTGATTTCCATTTCCATTTTATTTCATTTTCTTTTCTTTTACTGATCTAACATATAAATATATCCGCACGTCTTTTACTTAAATACATTACACAGCTTTCATAGGCATTCTGTTTTAAACTTAATATATAAATCATTTTAAAAATATTTACCAATGTTTTATTAATATTGAATAAATAGTATTGGACTGCTCATCAGTTTCGATACGTGTTGGGAGAAAAAACACTCAAGAAAATATATCCTTTTTTACCCATTTGTATTGAATATTTAAAAAAGACGCATATTTTTAAAAATAACAATTTAAATTGTGAAAGATATTATTTTAAAATTAAATAAAATTATCAATGTCACACTTATGGTACGCCTTTTTTATTCCTTTTCTTAAATACTATATGTTTTTTTCGCTCTAAGATCCCGTTAGACCGGGACCTACGGTTTAAGGTGGATCCATGGACTCGAAACCTCGAAGACGCCGAAACTTGCGATACCGAGCGCTAGCTACTCGTCCATCAGGCCCCCTTTTTTTTATATAGTAATCAATATTTTAAACCACCCGCTTATTACAATTAAATATTTATATGCATGTTAAACGAGGATACAACGGAAAAAAATCATTTCAAAAATATGACAATTCATTGATAGATTCTGATGAACGTCATTTTACTAAATCTAACATTTATTATACATGTTAAAAATTGATGTTACAGGAAGGAAAATAATTTTAAATAGCATTATTTATTATACTATTTTTGGCTTGATGTATTCTATACATTTTCCGAAGTATCTCATGGCTTCTGTAGGTTTAACAAATAGTGATTTAATAGTGTTATTTCTGAAAAATAGCCTTATATTAAATGAATACGTTGTAATACGAATTTGGGTAATCAAAACTTCCATGTACAAGTTAAATGAAGGCAAATTGTGAAATAATTGTCGGGTTCAGTTGCTTGAGGTCTATCTTTGTCATCAAGAACATTCCAATTTATGCATTAACGAGAGAAACTTTCTTTTGTTTTGGATAAGAAAGTATTTTTTAATGTCTTTGTAATGTTCACCAATAAGATGCTATTATTTTGTTTTAAACTGAACTAACGCTTTAATAGGAATCTCATAACCAGAAAGAGACCGGCAGAACAACAACATACCATGAAAATGTTGGGACAAGCATGTATACTGTCGTGGTCCGATGCAAGAGCGCATTGTGGTAAAGCTTACATGCTACACTTTACTAAATCTGGGCTTATGCTGAATCTGTTGCATATCTGAGTTTTAATAGTGAATGAGGTCAAAGTGTGCGCCATAAAAAAATATAATAACCTTTACTTAAAAGCGAAAATATTGAAGATATATTTCAATAGTTTAAAGTAAAAGTTCATTTTTGGTATGTTAACAAAGTATCACTAAAGAAAAGAAAAGAAAATTAAATTAATAACTGTTGCATGGTTCTTCTCTCATTATTACTTCGCATCATTAGAATTCATCAAAAGTATTATCGAATTTTGAAATTGAATTTCATTTATTTTAAAAAAATTGTCTCATTTAAAAAAAATAATTTAGTAACGTTTCTAACGAAAAATTTGGAATTTTCAAGATAATTGTTAAGCATATTTAAAAATAATGCCAAAAATTAATCTTCAAATTTAGATTAAATATAAATTAAACCATTACGAATTTAATTTAAAAATTTTCTAATAAAACATTTTTACGTCATCATCATATATATATATTTAAAAATCGAAACTTTGTTCAATAACTAGAAAAGGATATTTAGTCGTACTTCCTTCAAAATGCATAATAAATAGTTATTTATTTGTAGTGCATACGTACTAAAATTTGTTATACGTCTGAAGTTCAATGAAACATTAATAATAAATTGAAAAAATTTCTCACAAAGTACAGATACTTACTTTTAAGCAAGTATATATATATATATGTGTGTGTGTGTGTGTGTGTGTGTGTGCATATGGCATTTTATATATTGTTTCGATGTGGTGCCAGTGAAAAGAGAAGAGTTTGAGCTTTAATGTAACTATCTCAACTTTGTGAGAATTTTTTCAATTATATATAGAGAGAGATAGATAGCTATAGACATTGATATACAGTGGGTAAAAAAGTATTGGCAATTGCCTTAATTTATTCATATTGACAAATAAATAAAATGTTATGCAATTTTAGCTGTCGTAATTAAATACAAGACATCTTAGATATATAAAAATAGTAAAAATTTTATTTTAATTTACATTTTCTACGATTTTTCTTTCAAAAACGAAAATTTGCATGTCAAAAAGTATTGGCAAAGTTTTAACTGCTATGCAAATTTTGTTACACTGAAGTCACGTGTTTCGACTAATAAGAAACTCTACCGGTATAAAGTCTGCAAAATTACTCCAAAAGTGTCTATGACTTCGAAATCGAAGGAGTTGGATGTTAGTGTTAAAAACACGATTATTAGGCTCAGAAATGAACGTTTAACTTATCGTGCTACAGGAGTGCAGTTCAATATAAGTTTATTTACTGTCAGAAGTGTTGTAAAAAGCTCAAGGAAACAGGATCAACGGAAAATAAGACTAGAAGTGGACGACCTCGAATATTTTCTACAAGAGAAGAACGTGTCATTATTGACAAGGTTTAAAAAAAAACCTAAAAATAAGTGCACCCCAGATAGCTAGAGATGTTGCTTTCACTTCGCAAAAAGACTTTCAGCGTACAGACTGTACGGAATGTTTTACACGAGAGAAGTTATTATGGAAGGGCAGCTAGAAAGAAACCATTCATCTCGGAAATAAATAGGAGAAGGAGGTTAGATTTCGCAAAATCCCACGTTGATTTATCTGAAGAGTTTTGGAACACAGTTATTTTTTCCGACGAATCAAAGTTTAACATTTTCGGCAGTGATGGAGGACGATATGTGTGGAGCAGGCCAAATGCTGAATTGGAAAAGCAACATTTAACTACTACTGTAAAACATGGTGGAGGCAGCGTCTTAGTTTGGGGCTGTATGGCAGCTAATGGAATTGGCAACCTGCATTTTATTGATGGTATTATGACAGCACGTACATACATTGACATTTTGCGCCATAACTTAAAAAAATCAGTGCCCAAAATCTTGGCTTGGGAACATCATTCGTTTTTTGACAAGACAATGACCGCAAGCATACAACGAATCTCATCCGTGAATGGCTACTCTACAATGCTCCTCGCCAATTAAAATCCCCACGTCAATCACCGGATATCAATCCAATTGAAAATTTAGGGCACCTGCTGGATCTAGAAATCAAGAAACATAAAATTTCAAGTAAAGACGACGTCAAACGTGTACTCTTGCAAGAGTGGCACAAAATTCCCAACAGTACAACAAAGACCTTAGTTTCCTCTATGAGAAATATATTACAAGCTGTTATAGATGCAGAAGGTATGCATACAAAGTACTAAACATATACTGATTTGGTTTTCGCTCATAATTTTGTCAATTTCATAATTTTGTCAATACTTTTTATCATGTAAATTTTGGATTTTCTCGTAAATTTTGACTAAAAAAATATTTAAATGAAAATTTCGTTATATTTGTTTTTCTCTTTTTTCTCCTTCTGTAATCGCCATGTTAAAATAAAATTTGTAAACATACTTTGTTAGCAAATATGATCATTTATAGGCAATTGCCAATACTTTTTTATCCACTGTATATAGGTGAGTTCGATTAATTTTTTTCAATTTGAGAATATTTACTAAAAATTAGTGTTCATAAAATAAATATTCACAATTATTAGGTTGGAGAAATAACATTATTTAATTATTTTATTTGGGGGCCTGATGGCGCTCGGTACCACAGGTTTTTCGGTTTCGAATGCAGACGTCACCTTGGTCGTTTGTAGTGGTTCGAAATCCATTTTAAACCGTATGTCCTAGTATAACACGATCGTAGAGCGTTGTGAGGGTAGTGTTACTCTGCGTCCGTAGCCTATCTTCAAGCTACGTGCTCCCTTTGAAGTGCTAACTGGGTAACGTCGGGGCAGATCTTGCTTATGACATAAAGGTTAATTGTCTCTGTACTTCCAGCTGCATTAGAACAACAACACTATTTATTTCATCAAGTTTTGCTAATCAATTTTATCGTAGTATTAAAACAGAATGTTGTGCAACAAGACATTCTTTAATAAAAAGCCGTTCCTTGTTTACATTGATACGGAATAGTGTCTCCGTGTTTACCGAATATCCGCATTCTGTTATAAAAACAGATGCTTGGATATTTCACCCATAAATTAAACGTTAAAGAAGAGTGTTATAAACATTATATAATGGCTATTATGAGATTCTGTTTAATACGTATCAAAAATCGTTTTTATTTTCGTCAGTTGTTGAAAAATATACACTGACGAAAAGTCATGGAAAGCAATATGCAAATTTTCAGATGGCAGTAGCATCGCGTAGAACAGGTATAAATGCGCAGTGCTTTCGCAGAGCTTTCATTTCTGTTCAAGTTACTCATGTGAAGAGGTTTTGACGTGATGATGACCGCACGACGGGAATTAACAGACTTTGAAAGCGGAATGTTAGTTGGAGCTAGACGCATGGGTCATACCATTTCAGAAATCGTTAGGGAATTCAACATTCCCAGATCCACTGTGTCAAGAGTGTGCCGAGTATGAAATTTCAGGCATAACATCCCACCATGGACAGCGAAGTGGTCGACAGCCTGCACTTAACGACCGAGACCGGCGACGTCTGCAAAGAGTCGTAAATTCTAACAGACAAGCAACACTGCGTCAAATAACCGCAGAAATCAATGTGGGACGTACAAGGGACTTGTCTGTTAGAATTGTGCGGAGAAATTTGGCTTTCTTGGGCTATTCCAGCAGAAGACCGACTCGAGTTCCTTTACTGACAGAATGACATCGCTTGCAGCGACTCTCGTGGGCACGTGAGCATATCGGTTGGTCCCTAGATGAATGGAAAACCGTGGCCTGGTCCGATGAGTCACGATTTCAGTTGGTAAGAGCTGATGGTAGGGTTCGAGTGTGGCGCAGACCCCACGAAGCCATGGACCCAAACTGTCAGCAAGGCACTGTTCAAGCTGGTGGTGGCTCCGTAATGGTGTGGGCTGATTTTTCATGGCATGGACTTGGTCCTCTGGTGCGACTGGACCGAACATTGACTGGAAATGCTTATGTTCAGCTACTTGGAGATCACTTGCAGCCATTCATGGACTTCATGTACCCAAACAACGATGGGATTTTTATGGATGACAATGCGCCATGTCACCGGGCCACAACTGTTCGCGATTGGTTTGAAGAACATTCTGGACAATTCCAACGAATGATCTGGCCACCTAGATCGCCCGACATGAATCCCATCGAGCATTTATGGGACATCATCGAGAGGTCTGTTCGTACCAAAAATCCTGCACCATCGACGCTTTCACAATTATGGACGTCTATTGAGACAGCATGGCTCAATATTCCTGCAGAAGACTTCCAACGACTTGCTGAGTCCATGCCACGTCGAGTTGCTGCACTTCGCCGGGCGAAAGGAGGGCCGACACGATATTAAGAGGTATCCCATGACTTTTGTCACTTCAGTGTATTTCCGATGTATTATAATATAAGAGTTAAAAGGCTTTCGAATTTTAAAAGGAGCGGAAATTCTATATAAATCACCTTGTAGGGATATTCAGGTAAGAAATTTTAAAATGAAGCATAAAAGTATGAGGTTTTTTCCCTAAACCTCCCTTTCCTACCCTTTTAAAGACTCAGTATTTAACTAAACTATTAAGTTCTCAATGTTTAACTAAACTATTAAATTCTCACTATTTAACCAAACTAAACTTGCTCAATTTGTTAAAATTTTAAGTATCTTTGTCAACTTGAATAATAATAAATCGACAACAAATCTCGTAATATAATATTTTATGCGCCAGTTCTTCATTTAAATATAACAAAGAGCTGACGTTAGTTTGCCTATTACTTGTTGCATCCAAAGTCACATCACAAGTGGTCGTCACAAATATTTTCTCTTCGACGATCAGATTTACTTCAGCGGCGCTTAACTGACGCTGAAAAACTCGGAATGAAAGACGTGCTTGTAATCAACCACGCCACTTCTCATCCGCATGATCCCGGGGGCTGTAGCTAAAGATCCCAATGAATTTTTAATGAAGGTAAATAATTTGATTCTTATAGGATTAGGACATTCATGATTAAGATAGGGAAAAAAGTTTTCCATTTCTATTGACTTTTCTTAAATACTATAAATGAGGCAGATGAGCTATAAATAAAATATCATTTTACGAATTTGATAAACTAATTACAAATTTGCGAATAGTTGTTTGATTTTATTTATACATTATAGCTTATGCATATATATTCTTAGCATATTCATTTATATATTATGTAATTAAAAAAACATACATATAGTAACTTTACGAATTGTGCAGCTTAGAAAGAATTCGGAAAGGAGATCTTTCTCAAATAACCCAAAATTTATTAAAAAATATTTTTTATAAAAAATTATAAGAAAAATATTTTCAAAAAACTCCAGTTTTATATAAAAAAATACTGTTTATACTTACTACATTTATACTTATACTTAATATTTACTAAATACTTTTTTTACTATTATTTGAATTGAAATAAAAAATAAATTTAAAAATTTAGCTTTTATAGCATATGCATTTATAGATTATATAATTAAAAAAAAACATACGTACTCATTTTTATATTAGTATATATCTTAGTATGCATTGTAACATACTAATTTCTATTTTAGTATGTATGTTGTTAATATTAATAACATAAATATTAACCACATACATATTAAAATTTTACATATTTAATAACTTAAATTAATAAATGATGTTTTCTGTTAGGTTTGATTAAAAAAGAAAATCTGCTGTAATTGTTCAGTATAATTTTTAACGTTATTAATACTTTTCCATAACACTTTTTAAAGAACTTTTTTTTAAATCTTAAGTCATTTAAAAAATATTATTATTTAAATTAATTAAGCAATTCCACTTAAAATATTATGTCTATAATACTTTTTTTTAATTTAAAAACAATATTTTTATGTTTGATACATTATTAACAATAAATTTAAAACAATATTTCATTAATTAAAAAAGTTATTCATATATAAGTTATACTTCTTTAAATATTTTTATATTATTTTGACATTCTTTCTTCGGTTTAAAAACATTATTCACATGTAAATTATTCTTAAAGCTTCATTTTATTTCTTTAATTATAAAAAAAAAAATTTAAGTTATATAATTTGAAATACTTTTTAATTCTTTGATTCAAATAAAATATTATTCGTATATCATTTCAAATAATTTTTAATATTAATTATTTGATTTAATATTAATTATTTGATAATAATCTATCCTGTATAAGTTGTTCTTCTTATTTTTATGTTGTAGTTGATTCTATCCTAATTTTTTTTTTTTATTCTTTTATATAATTTAAAAAAAAAATAGTAATATCTAAATTATTCTTGCTAAAAAATTTTTATACTTAATTTTAAAATAAATGTATTACTCATAAGTAAATTTTTATCTTAAAAGATTATTTTTAAGATAAGATTCAATAAATAAAATAAAATATGTATACATAATTGATTCTTCTTGTATTATTTGCAAGTTTCTCATTTTTTAATTGAAAAAAATAATATATTATCATTAAGAATTCTTTAATTCAAGAAGTGTTATTCGTATGCAAGTCATTCATCTAAAAATAAATTTTTATATTATTGTAAAAAAAAAAAACTTATGCATATATAATTTATTGTTCCCAAATTTATTGTTCCAATTGTCTTCATAGTATTTCTTAAATTTTAAAAGTATTATTCATACATAAAATATTATTTTAATATTATTTCATTAATTTTAATTTTTTATTTTTTTTTAAAATTCAATTAATCATTGAAACATGGAATTAAAAAATATTATTCATTTATAAGTTATTTTTCTTAATATATATCTTATTTTATTTCATTATTTAAAAAATATTCATATCTAAATATTTTTCAAATATTATTCATAAACAGGGTCGTTCTTTTAAAATAATATTTATATATAATATAGTTAGTTTCAAAAAAATTAGTCATTTAAAAGTTTGAAATAGTATTTTTTTTTTTATTTCTTTAATTTTTCAAAATATTCCTGTATAATTTTTTTCACATAAAATATGACACATATATTTCTTATCCTTCTTAAAATATTATTTTTATACCCGTTACATGTCCATTAATATAAAAAAGGAATATTATTTTATTTAATTTAATAAAATATATCCCTAAATGTTCGTAAATCATTTTTTTTTTAATTTAAAATATATATTATTCACATTAATCGGTCGCCAAATTTATTTCATTTAAAAAATAATATTATACGAGCTATTCTTCTTAAAATTAATTTTATTTTATTTCATTATTTAAAAAAAATATTCATATATAATTTATTCTTATTGAAATAATATTCATAAATAAGTTGTTCTTATTAAAATATTATTTATATATAATATATTTAGTTTTTAAAAAAATTCATTTATAAGATTTAAATGGTATTTTTTATTATTTCTTTAATTTTAAAAAAATAATTTATAATTTTTAAAAATATTATACATATAATTGTTAATCTTTTAAAATATTATTTTTATACGTTATATGTTCATTAATATTAAAAAAGAATATTATTTTATTTTATTTTAAAAATATATATCTTTAAATGCTCTTCGTAAATTATTTTGTTTCTTTAATATAAAATAAATGTCATTCATATTAACTGGTCGCCAATTTTATTTCTTTTAAAAATGGGAGTTCTTCTTAAAATTAATTTTATTTTATTTCATTATTTAAAAATATATTCATATATAATTTATTCTTATTCAACTAATATTCATAGAATAGGTTGTTCTTATTAAAATATTATTTTTATATAATATATTTTTAGGGGCCTGATGGCCGAATGGCTAGCGCTCTGGCGTTCGGTACCATAGGTATCGGGTTCAAATCCCGACTTTGCCCATGGGTGTTGTAGTGTTTCGAATCCACTTTAAGCCGTAGGTCCCGGTCCTAATAGGATCGTAGAGCGCTGCGGAGGCATTGTTACTCCGCGTCCGGGGCTTACCATCAAGTTACACGCGCCCCTGGGTAATGCAAAGTGAGTAACATAAGTGCAGCCCTTATGGCGAAGATCACGGTCTATTTGCCAGCTGCATTAGAAGAAATATACATATATATAATATATTTAGTTTAAAAATAATTCATTCATAAGATATAAATGGTATTTTTTGTTTCTTTAATTTTTCAAAAATATTAATTTATAATTTTGTTAAATATTATACATATATTTGTTAATATTTTTAAAATATTATTTTTATACCCTTTTTATGTTCATTAATAAAAAAAGTAATATTATTTTATTTAATTTTTAAAAATAATATTCCAAAATTTTCTTCGTAAATTATTTTGTTTCCTTAACATAAAATAAATATTACTCTTACTAACTGGTCGTCAAATGTATTTTTTAATTAAGAAAACAATTTCTTATAAAAGTTATTCTTCTTAAACTATTTTTTATGTGGAATGTTTAAAACTCATCTATATTGTTGTAATCCGACACGTGAATACATTTAGTTAGGCTTCATTTTTAGATATATTATTTTTAATAGAAATATTTCTTTTAATATTTCCGAGTTGTTTCATGTCTTTTATTTAATTTTATTTTGCGCAATACTATCTAATTTATTCAAAAAGTTAAAAAAAAAAGTTTCCATTAGCTTTTTTCGAAATTTTTAATTTGCATAATATAATTTTGTATTAAATTATAGAAATAATGTTAAAAAATAGGTGTGGATAAATAACTTTTATTAATGTTGTTGCCTGACTCGTGGCTCAATGGCAATGTGCTCCGCTGGTGATCATTAAGGAGGATGTTTAATCCACTGGTGGCTTTGTTGTAGATACTGTTTCAAAAAACAATGCTGGGATTTTCAGCATCTTGCCCCGTGAGTCGGTCTACCTGAGGGAGTTTTACGGGTCTTTCTGCCCTACGATACGCAAATGCGCCCGCCCAAAAGTCCTCACGGAGAGCACTTCCCTCCTTCCTCAGCTACATGGAGCAGAAGCTAGACTTCTATCCACGGGTGCTCCATCAAAAACAAAAGCTGCACCCCTCTTTCCTCCTTCTATGAGGGATACAACAAAAACAATGGTGTTATTTTGATTTGAGTTAAAGAAATAAAATAGAATAAATATTTTAAGAACAGCTTATATGTGAATTATAATTAAAGTAAAGTAATAATTTAAACTTATTTTAAGATATAAGTTATAATGAAATTATAAATATATATAATTTAAAAATATTGTTTTAAGTGTATTGTTTATAAAATACCAAATCTTAAGGATAACAATATAATAATTTATGAATTATTACTTTTTTATTACTCCTCTAATTTAAAAACAATAATTATGTATAAGTAACAATTTATGAATTATAAATTATTACTTATACATAAATATTATTTTGTTAATTAAGGAAATAATAAAAAATAATATTTTAATAAAAATAGCACATGACATTTTTTCTCAATTTAAAGGTAAACTGTAAAAATAGTATGTTGAGAAGAATAGCTTGTAAATGATTATAACTTTTAATTAATTTGACGAAATAATATTTTAAGAATAAAATATATGAATAACTATTGTTTTAAAATAAAGAAATATAAAGATAATATAAGAAAAATGTGAACATACATTATTAGATATAAATTAATATTTTGAAAGAATTTTAGTTTTAAATGTACTAAAAAAAAAGACATGATTTTAAAAAAAATATATATACAATTATAAAAAGTTTATCGTTAAGTAATAGTCATGTTAAAAATAATATTTAGCAATTGCATGAATTATATGAAATTTCTTATAAACCAAATAAAACAGATATTCTTGAAAACATATCTTCTATTAATTTATATGTTATTTAGTTACAAGTATTAGGACATACGGTTGCTCGATAAGTAAAAACTGTATTATAAATGATCATAAAAAATGTATTATAAATGATAAAAATATAAAAAGTAGATTTTTGCTCGTTTGTGTAAAATTAGATTGTTGCTCGCTTCATATTTTAAAATTATTTTTCGGGAAAGTATTTATAAAAGATGTTTTCTAGTAGATTGTGGATGACATGAGAAAATTAGTTCTCTGGGTTCCATTGAAATTACACCATTCAAAAATTACCAGAATTTGAATAAATTGTAAGTTTCAATTTTATGAAATCAATAAATTATCCACAAATTAAAAAACAAATTTGTAGTTATTTTATCAGATTAGGAAAAGAATAATTTTTAATTTTTTTTGCCTGATTGTTTTAATAAAAAAATCATTAGAAATGAAAAATTAGAACGAAATTTCAAAAAACAATGAAACAATGTGGTATTGAAATTTATACAGAGAAAGGAGTAATTGTGGACTATAAATTGTGAAATTTTCCACATATCATTGAATTTAAAATAGAAGACATCGTTTTATATAGGTATTTTTAACGTAAATAATATTTTACTTTTTTGTTTAAATTAATTCAAATTATTATCAGAACTAAAAAAAAAAACATCTATTTATATCAAAAAAGCAAATAATTTTAAAGTACCACGTGCACAAAAGCAACTAAAATAGAAAAAAAGAATTAAAATAATTTAAATTTTTTCAGATCTATTTTTTTACTATAAATTAATCGGGTTTTTTTTTTTAATTTTTTTCATTCACATCTTTTTTTTTACACATTTTATTTAAATATAGTTAAAGTTTATATCAAATTAAAAACAAAAGTATCCTAACATATAATATTACTGTATAATAGGATTGCTTCCTTGTTATATCGATAATTGCATCCATTATCTTAAACGAACTATTACCCTAATTTATATAAGGACAAAAATTTGTGGACTTGGACCATTCAAAATAATTCATGCAATTTATATATTTTTCATATCGAATCATTCGAGAACACATACTGAGTCATTCCTCAGTAGTAACATCTGCTCAATTCCTAATTTAGCACCAAATTAACAATCGCCAAACGCGATAATTAACTCAAATGAGAACATTGCTCAAGGGTTGTTATTATTCAAAATTACTTTAAATAATGCCAAGACGTGTAATGTATTGCTACAGACGTAATCTTTCTTTAATTCATCTAAATAGGAGCGATTTGAATAGTGGTGCCTTCCAAAGGTTACCAAGTTTGCAACTTATAACTATTATAAGATCACATTGAAATTATCCATATGAAGTGTTTCCTCTTTTTTTATTTTATTAGTAAATCTCCTGAACTAATCTCCTAAACTGAAATTAATGGCTCGTCACTCTAAATTAAGATCAGGAGATTAAGAAGAATTTAAGTACATCTGTACTTCGTAATCGTTAGTACCCTATCCCATTCTGTTTAAATGCATGAGAATAACAATGCGGTTTCTTGATTGTGTTTTCTTGTCTTTTGTAAAGGTGTTAGAGTTTGATGCCATATTATTTATGATCAACACATTTCTGTGTATTCCTTACTACTGTGTCTAAAAAGGAAGACCAATTATTTTTTTTTTTTCAAAAACTCTTTATTAATTTTCCCAAATTTATTTCATCGCCTTCAAAGTAATCTCCTCCGGACACAATGCATTTATCCAACTTTTTTTCCAATCCTCAATGCATGCTAAAAAGTCATCCGCTTTGATGGCCTACGATTCAATCTCTCAATCGACTGGTCTTTTGAGTTTCCGGAATAGCCAAAAGTCGCACGGTGTGAATACGGTGGTTGTGGAATGGTATGGGTTTCATTTTTGGCAAAAAAGTCACGAAGAATCAATGCAGTGTGATCTGGTGCTTTCAGTGTTTTCGGTAGCAATCGAGATTTGATGCGTTTGAGGCCTAAAATGGAATTGACCGATCCTTTTGAAATTCCAACATTATCAGCCAGGTCTCTAATTGTAAATCGACGGTTTGCAAGCACCAAATCTTTCATTTTTTGGACGTGAGCTTCTTCGGTTGAGGTTGATGGACGACCAGAGCGCTCTTCGTCTTCAACGCGTTCTCAGCCTTCTTTGAACTGTTTATACCATTTCTAGGCATTTCTTTCCGATATATGAAGGCTCAATGCCTTCTGCAACATTCTATACATTTCCGCAAACAAAATTGAATGCAAGTTCTTTGCTCAATTAATTCAGTCATTTCAAAAATTGCCCGCATCACTTTTAGAGTCTCACAAAGCCAAGGCAATTTTTTTTTAAATTATGAAATTTAAAATAATTATCTAAAAACAAATATATATATGTACATATATTTTTTTTTAAAGTCTAATGCATAAATATTAAATTTGATGCTAATAATTTTGCAAAAGTTTATGCTAATGCTAATAATTTTGCTAACATTTATGCTAATGTAAATGTGTTTTACACAATAAATACATACATAAATAAATTTTGTTTGTATAAATTTATTTACCAAAGTTGTTTTAACCATTTTAATAGAACTCAAAGTCTTCCTGTGGAAAATCGGGTATATTTCTGATAATGCTTCATTATGAAAAAAATTCTTTGACAAAATATTTCCTCACCTACCACAAACATTTAAATGATTCTGACTTATTAAAAAGTTTTTAATATTATTTATTGAAAATATGCAACATAAAATATTAACCATTAAATTGTGAACAGTAAAATGCCGACCAATTAAATTTAAAATATAACTTAAAATAAATATATCTGAAGTCTTAGATATATTCACGACGATTGTGTCAAACAGGCTTGGCCAACCTGCGGCCCGCCTTGAATAATACATTATGTGTGCATCCATATATTCAAAAATGAACTGTCGAAATTATGAGGAAAAATTAATGATTCGCGCCCATCTTGGAACATTTAATATAACAGGTTCTATCTGTGACGCAGTGACCATCCATAGATGCGCACAGTTGATTGTTGATAGCAGAGCTAATCAGACTCTTAGTTCAAGTTGTTAAACTTACTTAGTCGCTTTTGTTTCAGCTTACACCTACTAATCGTTTTTTTCTAAAATGAAATTGACCCAACACAAAACACGCCCAAACATAACGGCAGCAACACCAAATACGATGTGCAAGTAACCAAATTGTAGATCGGCTTGCAGAACTAAGTGAAAGAGTGGAGAAATACATATCGCACGATAAAATGAATATTTTTTAAGATTTCATTTTTCGTTATTTCGTTTATATTAATATATTTTTAAATTTCATTTTTAGTGTAATATATTTCTTTACAATACACGTTTTATTATCATTATTATTATATTACCTATGTTTGCAGTAATAATAGTAAAATAAAAATAATCACTCATTATGTTTAATAATGAGTGATTATTTTTGTGTTATAATCTATACATCACTGTATGATATTTAGAAATATCTTGGAATTTTTAATTCATCAAATTTTTGAACAAAAATACATTTTAAGTGGAATATTTATTTTCAAGTGAATGCTGACATTTTTCAAATAATTTTGTAGCAAGATTAAAAACATTAATTAGAATATTTAAAAACAATCCTGAAAATAATATAAAATTCCATGCAAATTCTCTACGTATAATCATTTTTTTCTAATTTTAAGTTGTTTTATTAAATATTTCATAAGAATATCACAGAAAATATATAGTAAAAGAAATATTTTTAACACAAGATTTTTTAACAACTAGTATTTTTTAGCACAATTATTTTTTTCGTGAATTTATCCTATCTTCTGCATTATTAGAAGATATCACATTCGATACCAGTTGCAGATTTATCAGATATCTAAAGGAATATATTCTTTGAATTGAAAGAAGCTTAGAAAAACATGAATCCCATATTTTTGTATTACGGTGAAATTTTCTACACTAAAAATTACCATGACAAATTTCGGAAACATTATTGACCATTAGATTACTATACATCAATATGTGGTATTTAGAAAAAAATCTTTTAATTTTAAGTCATCAAGCAAAATTACATCAGTAGAAAGTTTGTACAAAAATCTTTCTAGTGCGAATAGATGGTGATGTATAGCGGCATTTCTGAAATCATTTTGCAGCAAAATACATTGAAAATATGATAAAGATAGCGCAGCATAGAAATAAGGATATAAAATTGAAATTACATTGAACGCAAATGATTTTCAGAGAGGATCCATAATATTTTATTTTACAGAACAACAATTTAAGAAATTTTTCCAACACATTTCATATTCTAGAGCTACGTTTAAAACGAAAGTGAAAGACTAATATATTTCGAGTTTAAAAAGGATACAAATTTGAAAGAAGACTTGAGATTTTAACGATTTCAATACAAGGATATTTGAAAGATATCAACATAAGAATATTTTAAAGAATTGAATGTAAGATTATTAAACCTCGCAGTTAAAATGGGTTAACTAATAGTTTAAAAATATTAATTCCGGAATTTAATTGCAATTGTAAGAAATATTAACACTGCAACTGTTCATCTTTAAAATGTATTGCTAGTATTGTCTATAATTATAAAAAAGGAATGTAGTTTTTGCATAAAATTTACAGAAACCAAGAAACAGAAATAATTTACATATTTTGCAAAAAAAAAACTATATGTTTAAAGAAAAAAATTGCATCTGGTTTTTCAGTATGTGTTTTAGCTAAGTCGAAATTATGTTAATATATTAAGCTCATATAAATACACAGAATATTAAAAATTGTGTTTTTAAATATTAGGAAAACTGTAGGTATTACTATTAATGTATAACTCTATCAATTGATTGAGTCACAATTGAAAATTATAACATTTTGTTAACAATTGATCATAGTATAAATTTGCAAAAAAGTATTGCTTTGATTATTGTATTTTTAAAACATAAAGAACGATTCCATCAAATTGTCAAATTTCGCTAATGCAGTATTAAAATGACTGCAATAGTCTAAATAAGGGAATCCATTGATTTCTGCAAATCCCGCGCTCATGAGTTCTCTGTTACAGAGATCTGCTCGCGACGGCTCGTTGCCAAAGACAAGAGCGGGACGTACGCTACCGTGCAGGTGGGCACAGAAAGGAAACGCACAAGCACAATGCCTCAAGACCTCAACCCCATATGGAACGAGAAATTTTATTTGTAAGTATTATCCGCCATCTATCTGCTCTTAATTATCTACTCTTAATCTATTTATCTACTCTTACTCTACCACAAAGTATCACACTAGGCCTAAGAAGAGAGTAAACAAGTAACAAACAAAAATCTATAATAAAATTTTTGAAAACATCAACGAAACGATAAATTTTAAAAGAATTAACAATATGAAAGTAAATAAAAGTAAAATAAAAAGATCGTTAAAGTAAGAGTGGATAAATTTATAAAAAGCTGTAAAAAAAAAAAAAAAACTGACTTATTAATAATTTGACAAAGGTCTAATGGTCATTTGACTTTTGGGGATGTCAACACTTTTCTTCAAATTTTTATGGGTGTTCAATCTTGTTCAGAGCTAGTAAATTAGAGTTCTAATTTTTCATTCCAATCTCCTTATTCAATTTAATATTCTACAACTGTGTCTAAAAAGTAAGATAAATTTTCAATTTAAAATCCTGGGGCTTAGGGAATTTCAATTTTTTTTTTTTCTTTTTAGGTTGCTGGCACTGTCTTTGACATCTGTGTGAAAATTGACGTCAAAATATTCATTAGTGTCTGAGTTACGCTTGGCTTTTTTGAGACGCTAAAACTGATTCCGGCGATTTTTTGAATATCCTATGGTCGACCATCAACCTCAACAGACGAAGCTCACGTCCAAAAATTAAAGATTTGTCGCTTTCAAACCGTCGATTTACAATTAGAGACCTTGCTGATGATGTTGGAATTTCAAAATACCATTTTAAAAGAAGTTTTGGGCCTCATACGCGTCAAATCTTGATTGGTACCGAAAACACTGAATGCGCCAGTTCACACTGCATTGATTCTTCGTGACTTTTTCGCCAAAAATGAAACCCATATCGCTCCACATCCAATGTGTTCACCTAATTTATCATCGTGCTAATTCTGGCTATTCCCTAAACCTCAAAAGACCCTCCGAGGACACCGTTTTGAGTCGATTGAAGAGACATTTCAAAAATCGGCGAAATCAGTTTTAGCATCTCACAAAACCAAGAGTCTGAATGAATTGAGCATTGTATTTCATTTTTAGTGTTCTATATTTCTTTACAATGTGCGATTAGTATCATTATTATTACATTATCTATGTTTACATGTAAGAATAATAGTAAAAACAAAAATAATAACTCTTTTCTGTTTCCATTTTTCACTCTAAAAAATGTCTATAGTGGGTCTAAATTTAATATGGGGATACATAATGTTATATGCGGAGCGCGGAGGAGAGAGGATGCATTTCCAAAGTGGCCCGGAAGACTATTTGGGTTGGCCACCCCTGATTTAAATGATTTCATTTTATCGAACTGCTTATTATATTAATTACTAGAAGACCCGGCCACGCGTTGCTGTGGCTTTCTTGTATTTCGTTCAATTATTAGATACTATAATTGGTATTGTTAAGGAAGTGATTGGTAAAGAATGATGAAAAGATCAAATTAAGTTTCAACGAATAGAAAATGTTTAATTTTTATTAATTTAATGAATGAGGTAGATAATGTTGATTTTTAAGACTGTTTTATAATTATTTTACGTAATATAATTTTTAATAATCATTACTTTCATTTAACTAAGAACTAAGCGATGAACACTATTTCTTGTTAGTCTGTCTTTCGTCGAAATAAATAAATTCGATGGTTTTCGAACACGTGAGCATGCAACATAGAGTTGCCCATGGGAGAAACACGGATTCTGAGGTTAGATTTTTTTGGTGGTCGTTTACTGAAAATGATAATTGAAAAAATACAATACAAATAAAAATCGGGATATAATAAGAAAAGACTTTAAAAAAATTCACAATAAAATACAAATGCAAACGATCATTTAAGGTACACGAACACCTTCGAAGGAATTTTTTTGAAATTTTTTATCTTTGTACACATTTTTGGATTGAATGTATCTAAAAACTAATGATTTCACATAAAAAAATTTCATTATTATTTTTTTTAAATTTTTATAAGCTAAAATAAGGGTAAAAATGGCCAAAATTGATACTGTTACAAAAACCTGAAATCAAATCAATATTTTTTAAATTTCTAAAGTTTGTACTAACATTTTACAGTGAATAGACCTCTGGTAAATTTATATCTTTATTATTTATTATTTTGTGCTAGTTTAAATGCTGTCGACACAAAAATTCTTCCAAAATTTGCATGTAATTCCAAGTTTAACAATTGAAATAAAAAATATTTATGTAGCTATAATCCTTTTAGAGGTCTATTCCCTGTAAATATTTATGAAAAACATAAATACAAAGTTTTGTAGCATTTGGATCAAAATTACTTGTGTTATGTGGGTGTTTCACATGAAAACAAAAGCATAAAAATTCATTCTGAGAAAAAGCTAAAAACAACTTTTAATTAGATATATTACTTTTAAAAATGTTGTAAATATATTAAAATGCCATTGAATTATCAAGTTCATAGTCTTATTTATTAAAAAATATAGTTTTGTTTTTCCTTAAAGCTGTAAATTTTTTCTGAGCTTTGTTTTGAAAAAGTTAAAATTTGCTCGACAAACTTTTTTTTTTTTACAACTTCCTGCTATTTGCAAAGGCTTTTTAATATGAAATGACCTGAATTTAAAATATTTAGCCTTTTGCAAGTGTTTTGATTAAATATATTCAAAACCTTTGAATTTCACATAAAAATATCAACTTTAACTATTCTTTATACAATTTATTCTTTAAAATATGGATAAACATTGCAACAATGTGATATTGTTGCAAAATTTTATAATTCAAAAATAAATAAAACATGAATAGTTTTTTCCTTTGCAAGTATTTTTATGCTGGGAATATCCTTATGTAGGTAATATACTGTTTTCAAATTTATATCTCAATTATTTATACATTTTTGTATGCTTAAAGTTTGTCGACACAAACTTTTTTTTTACAAATTTACAAAAATTCTTAGTTTAAAAAAACTAAAATAAAAAATAATTTATGAATTTAGGTTAATTTCATGTTCTATTCCTTTCATACATTTAAAAAAAACTTTTACATGAAGTTTCAAAGCATTTAGAACAGAAATATTTTTATTGTGATGTTTTGAATGAATACAAAATGCATAAAAATTCAAATAAGAAATAATTAAAAACCAACTTTTAAATATAAATCAAAACAAATGTACATACATAAAAATGTTATTGAGCTTTAAATTCTCCTTTATTAATATAAACACTTATTTATTTGTTTTGTTTTCTTTAAATAACTTCCAACTTAAAAGTACCATTTATCAATTTTTCTTCGACAATATTCAAATCACTCAAATTCTTTGTTTTTAAAATAACAAAAGTTTTTAAAATAAAATGTCCTTTTGATTTTCAACTTGCAACCATTATAATACCTTTTATAAAATTTTAATGTTATCATTATATCAAATAATTGCAGAGTTTACTTCATTTTCACACTTTTCAAAAAATCCTTGAAAATTCATCATCTTTCTTTAAAATTATATTGTCTATATTATATTATCTTGTAGATCACATTTCATTTTAGAATTCTTAATCAAATACAACACATGTTGACAAACTTTAAGCATAGAAAAGTTCAATGTTTTGATTCACAACTTTTCATTCAATATATTTTATTCCAATTCAAACTTAGAAAATGTGTTTTTTCTTCTTCACAAAAAATGTTTTATTATTTTATGATGAAAGAAATCACAAAAACAAATGGAAAAGTTAATGAGCTTTAAATTCTCCTTTATTAATATAAACACTTATTTATTTGTTTTGTTTTCTTTAAATAACTTCCAACTTAAAGTACCATTTATCAATTTTTCTTCGACAATATTTAAATCACTCAAATTTATAACTCAAATTCTTTGTTTTTCATATAACAAAAGTTTTTAAAATAAAATGTCCTTGATTTTCAACTTGCAACTATTATAATACCTTTTATAAAATTTTAATGTTATCATTATATCAAATAATTGCAGAGTTTACTTCATTTTCACACTTTTCAAAAATCCTTAAAATTCATCATCTTTCTTTAAAATTATATTGTCTATATTATATTATCTTGTTAGATCACATTTCATTTTAGAATTCTTAATCAAATACAACACATGTGGACAAACTTTAAGCATAAAAGTTCAATGTTTCGATTCACAACTTTTCATTCAATATATTTTATTCCAATTCAAATTCAAACTTAGAAAATAAAAAAAATATTGATAATCAAATCAGGTAATACTTACATACATTTGATTTATTTCTCATAGAAATAATATAAATTTCATACAATATAATTTTCACAAAATTTAAAGTAGTACATAAAACATAATATTCAGAACATGAGAATTTTACGGTTATGTAGTACAGGCATCGAGACACGGCGCCATCCTTTTATTGTGGTATATCTTTCGTCTGTGGTGGAAACAAACTTTTTACTCCAACGATGAAATTAGTGCAAATAAGAATTCTGCAATTAATTATCGAAATAGCAATAAAATAGTCATTATATTGTTCGAAAAATGAAGCTACGAATTCCTCTAATTGAAGTATTGCAACCCTAAAGAAATTGGCGGAAAATTGGCGAAAATTCAGGGTTGCAAGATTGGCGCCTTCCTCAATGGATTTTAAACGATTGTTGCCACTACATTGGTTTGCCAAAGAAATTTTAAAAATATTTAGGGGTGGCCACCCTTATCACTTAGGGGTTTAAAAAATAGATTACGACCGATTCGCAGACCTACCAAATATTCACAAAAATTTTCATAAGAATCGGTCGAGCGTTTCGGAGGAGTTTGGCAACAAACATTCAGAATTTTATATATTAGATTAAAAACACTTGCCATAAATTAATGTAAAAAATAAATTGTGATTGGAGAATAAATGAGAAATAATTGAATTTAAACTAAATGAGAAAATTGAGAAATGATTCTTCCGTTTACTAACGACGACTATGTAGGAAAAAAAAAGTTTATAATTGAATTTTACTTTAAAGCAATATTGTTAAAGTTTAAAATTTGTTTTTCTGAAAAGTTTATTAGACTGAACATTTAATTTCCTATTGAAACAATTTAACTCAACATCATAATTTTAAGGTGCAATTATTTTTAGTTCTAACAATAACGTTACCAATGACCCAGTGACGGAACAATAACGTTAATAATAACGTTTTCATACAAATATTTAATGCGATTTACATTTTCCATGCAAATATCTGACAAAATTCATATAATTATAGAAATTTAAAAAATGCAAAATAATACTACTGTATCCAAAAGTAAGCCCCATTTCCAATTTAAAATTCCCGGGCTTATGGAATTTCAATTTTTTCTTTTCTTTTTATGTTGCTGACCTTGACATCTGTGTAAAATCTGACTTCGAAATATTCATTAGTGTTTGAGTTACGCTTGGCTTTGTGAAACGCTAAAATTGATTTCGGAGATTTTTGAAATGTCTGAATTCATTGAGCAAAGAACTTGCATTCAATTTTGTTTTGCAGAAACGTATGGAATGTTGCAGAAGGCATTCGGTGAGCATTCCTACTTCGGAAAGAAATGTTTAGTCCCCATCCCTGTGTTCCCATCCCTGCCGATAACTTTTTAGCGTGCATTGAGGATTGTAAAAAAGTTGGCATAATACTTTATGTTATTAATGTTAAGTGCATTGTTTCCGGAGGGGATCACTTTGAAGGCGATGAAATAAATTTGAAGAATAAATAAAGAGTTTTTGAAAAATAAATAAATTGTCTTAATTTTTGGGCATAGTAGTATAATTTTTTTTTAATAATTAAATGACATTTTATATCACCCGAAAACATATGTACTAATAGCGAGATTAAAATAAGACTTCATATTTCAAAACTATTTTTTCCTTGAAATTCTGATGTAAAATAAAATTGTCGGCTGCCTACATGACATTAATTTTTTAAGTGGAAGTAAACTTAGAAAAACATGAATCCCATATTTTGAAATATTGAAACATATTTGTCAATTAGAGAATTCCCTGAATTTTTAACTCCTCAAACATAATGAATTCAATATAAATTAATATAAAAATTTCAAATTCAACATTTATTTTCAAGTGGTTGGTGACATTTCTCAAATATTTTGTAATAAAATATATTATAAATAAGTTGAAGATAGTGCCCATATCGAAATTAAGGTTATGAAATTATAATTTGAGTAAAAATTTTTTTTGTCAAAGATCGATAACTTATTTTACAGCTACGCAATTGTACACATACATATAAAGCCAAATTAGTAAGAATATTTTTGTCAGTAACCAAAATAATATATTATCAGAAAGGTTGGATTAAAAACTGAATAAGATGATAGAAAGATTACATAGAAATTTACTGAATCGTAAGACTAATTTTATTAGTTGTTACGATGTAACGTATATACAATATTAATTAAATTAAATATTAGATAAATCAATAAAAAAATCCTACAATTTTTAAAAAATGTAATGCAAATTCATAACATATCATTAGTTTTGTTAATTTTAAGATGTCCATTTAGATATTTCATAAGAATATATAAGAAAATACATAATAAAAAAAAAATTTTTGCTACAGAAAAGTACATTTTTATAGGGAAATTACCGTATGTTCTGCAATATTAGAAAGTTAAACTTTCGAAACCTGTTGCTTATAAAGAAGTAAAAAATAACTTAAAAATTTGCTTGAAAATATGAAAATATTCCTTAAGTATAGGAATTTATAATTCAAGTATAACAAGTTTATATGCATTTAAATATATGTAAATGTAGAATAAACCGAAATTCGAACAAATTTCTTATCCTGAAGCTATGTTTAAAACAAAATTGGAAGAACGGTCAATTTCTATTTTAAAAGGATAGATTTTAAAAGGAAGATTTAATGTTTTTAAATATTGGAATATAAGAATATTTTAAAAATTTAAATATAAGAGTATTAAATTTCGCAGAAAAAATGTGTTAACTAACTGTCTTTAATTATTAATTCCGGAATTTAATTGCAATTATAAGAGAAAGATGAACAGTGTATCTCATCCTCTACAATATAACTTTCTTGTATCGTCTGTAAATTGTAAAATCCAAATTAGCCTGAGCGTATATATTACAGAATCGCAGAAACAGAAATAATACTAGTTTAGAAGAAAAAAAGCTTTATCTTTAAAGAAAGAATTGCAGGACATAAAAACAGGTTTCAGGTTCGGGTGTCGACGGTGCATGTTCGTAGTGGTTAGAATCCGCTTTAAACCGTAGGTTCAGATCTAATATGATTGTAGTGCGTTGGGCGTAGTTTTTTTTTTTTTTTTTTCTTTCAGAAAACGTTTTCTTTTCAATCCGTCAAAAGAAAAACGTTTTCTGTCTGAAAATTTACAAGCAGGCTTTGCCTATCTTGGTGCTGTTTCGCCAATGAAAAAAAGAAGAATATTAAATAATAAATGTTTCTAATTTGATATAATGATATTTTAAAAATTTCTCGTAATACTTTTTAGATAAATTAAAAATATCTTAAATTACCGAACAATATCTTCATTCTTAATCTTTATTTTTATTATTTTCAAACGAGTTTCTAAGCGCTAAAATATATATATATATATATATATATATATGCTTAATTTTCAGGTAAAAATAATTCCTAAATATTGTTGTAAATAGCAGCCCCATTCTTTTTTTAAAAGAAATTCGTAATACATTGATTTGTAATATTTAAAAGAAATTTGTGATAAATTCTTGCACAATGTATATTTTTAAATATTTTTAAATAAATACAATATTTTTAAATATTTTTACCTATTCTAAAAAAAAGAAGTTCATAAAATCATTAAATTAAAACATAAATTCTTCAAATGAAGTGAATTATATTTTAAAACATTAACCATATGTAAATTTTGTAATTTAGATATGATTACAAAACGTTGTTTAATTCAATTATATTTTAATTATGTGAGCAAAGTAGGAAATTCGTTGATTAAGTGAGATCGTTATTGACTGATCACCAGACATCACCAGATTGCAGTACTATACATTTGGATTTCAAGAAGTTTAACAAAATATTGAAAAATAATTTTCATAATATTAAATAAACAAATTAGATTTGAAATTTCCTTCATTATCCATTTAATATTTATAGAGATATTTTTGGCAATTATTTTTTGCCTAAAAAATTTTATACAATTTGTTAATATTTTAATGATTCTCCCATTTAAATGGTTATAGAAAATTCATTTGATAAAAGTAAGAAAATAATTTTCAATAATCCATTAAAATTTATTTTATTATTACCAAGTTTATTGATTTAAGCTTTAAATATTATGTAATTGTTAACTGATTATCTTTATTTTTGAGTAAGGCCGCTAGGACCAAAATTATTTTATTTCCAGATTTATTATAACATAATTTGGATTGGTGTGGTTCCTTTTGCGTATAAAACTCGATGTCTCCTGTTTATGGTTAGAAGTATGATACACAAAAGAGAGAAACTAACATTCAGAAAATGTCATTAATGTTTGGAAATCCGTGTGGTTCCGTAATAAAAATATCGTTTGCAGATTTAATTTCGAAGTAAAAATTGGTAAATTAGATTTTAAATAAATTTAACTTTCTAATACATAATAATTTTTTCTAATACAGCTGGCAAATACTGACACCGTGATTTTTTATGCCATAAGAGCTGCACCGACGTTATTCACTTAGCAACGCCATTATCCTATTGGACCGGGACCTACAGTTTGAAGTGTATTCCGAACAACTACAAACATCCATGGTACCGCCGGGATTCAAACCCGAAATCTGTGGTAACGAGCGCTAGCCATTTGGCCATAAGGCCCATACTTTCGAATAAATGATAAATGATTTCGAATGGATAATTTGCCATTGAAAATAAAATTCCCTGTAAAAAAATTGCGATTAAATCCAATAAAAACAATAAAATCATTTTTTGTAGAATTAATACAATGAGTAAGAATAGAATTTATCGATAAAGAAAAGTAAATTATTATCCAATTTTAATGTTAAATTTATTATAGATAAAAGAAATTAAATTTTTGCTACAATTCAACTAGATCCAAAGACTTTAATTCATACATAGAAACATATTACAAAACGGTAATAAGTAATATATTTTTTTTTCTTAAAAAATTTTATTGATCGCGTTGTTTATCAATCAAAATTTATTATTATACTTATTTAAATGGTTCTTTTTATTCAAATCGGTTCTGTGATAGCAAATTAATTAATGAAGTATTTTTATCATTGAATTTTAAGAAGAGCTTTACATTTGTTAGTGTTACCAGCATTTTCATTTTCTCAGTTATTTTTCAATATTTGTAAAGTTAAATACTTAAGATAAAATTTTGAATCGATATTGTGCTCCTAAAAATATTCCTTTATAAAAAAATTATATTATAATGCCAAATCAGGGTATTTTAGGTAGAAAAATATTTTAATGGAGATACGATTTTTGTTAACATACACATTCAAAGAATTTAAATTAAAACTAATACCGGGTATTGCATATAATTTGCTTCACAAGGCTGAAAAAAATGGAAATATTTCTGCAATTTGACATTAAGTGGATCTTACGAAGCATTATTTTGAAATTTGAAAGCTGCCCACATAAAAAGTACCAAAATTATAGGTACTGCTAAATTTGTATGTTTTGATATCTTAGTTGTTTCAGAGTGTCTTGTGCACATAAATAGAAATTAAAATATTCATTGTTTATAATCAAATTCTAAATATTTCTCCATTTATATATTTTCTGGCAGCCATAGTGTACGTTGAACTTGAAACAACAGTGACTTCAAGATCGCAAAAAAAGTAAGACGAATTTCGGAGGGATTAGGGTTGATTGAGTTCAGAGAGTGGTTTGTCATTATTCGCGACTAATTCATTTTTTTAATTATGGCTTGTCTTTCTTCTCGGCAAAATTTAATTAACATGCTATTTGTTAAAGGATTCGATTGAAAGCACGTCGCTGATACTAAATATTCAAAGAATGTGGAAAACTGGATTAGGACAAATATTTGCGAAACATGATTTGCATATATAGTATTTCAAGTTAAACAGCACCATCTTCGCTGCCGCAGAATTTCATCACTAATTGGTTCGACATCAAAAACGAGTTAAACATTCACCCCATCACTCACTTCAACACAAATAGCAGAAGTGACATCGACACAGCCACTTTAAACTAGAAAAAAATAATAATCCCTCCTTCAAACCAAAACCCATACAAACTTCCAAATGATATTAAAAATTTTCGTAAGCACAAAACCGCGAGTCTGGAATACTTAAGAACCAATTAAAACAGGGGTGGCCAACCCAAATGATCTTCCGTGCTACTTTAGAAATGTATCCTATCTCCGCGGGCCGCATATAAAATTATATATCCCCTATTAGATTTAGACCCACTATAGACGTTTTTTGGGAATGAAAAATGGAAACAGAATGAGTTATTATTATTGTGTTCACTATTATTCTTACACGTAAATATATATAATATAATAATAACGATACTAAACACACATTGTAAAGAAATATATAACACTAAAAATGAAATATAAAAATATATAAATATAATTGAAATCATTAAAAAATATTTCTTTTACTAGTGCGATATTTGTTTCTCCTCTCTTTCACTTAGCTTTTGCAAATCGATCTCAATTTGGGTATTTGCACATCGTAATGGATGTTGCAGGTGAGCGTCCGTTATATTTGAGCGAATTTTGTGTTGGGTCAATTTCATTTTAGAAAAAAACAATTCACACGTGTAAGTTGAACCAAAAGTGCTAACAACTTGAACTAAGAGTCTGGTTTGCTCTTCTGCCAACAATCAACCGTGTGTATCTGTTAATGGTCACTAAAAGTGAAACATAGAACCTGTTATATTAGATGTTTCAAGATGATCGCTCATCATGAGTTCGCAGAATATAATTTAATTATTCTACGAGCTCATAACTGTAAACTCATAAATAAAATAGGCAATATCTCTCCTATATTCGTAAGAATATTATTTTGAAATCAAAATTAATTTTTTCTCGTAATTTCGACACTTAATTTTGAATAGATGGATGCACACATAATGTATTTTTTTAATACATTGGTTTTCAGTACTTTGGCCATTATAAAATAAATATATTCTGTAAAAGTGTGATAAATCTCACGGGGCCCAAAAATATTCAAGCCGAGCTGCATGCGGCCCGCGGGTTGGCCTCCCCTGAATTAAACTAATTCCAAACGAAAATGAATAATCAATCATCCCAGCTTACAACGAAAATTATAGGATCCACATGTAGAATCTCTTTTAGACATCAGTAACTACAACAAACTACGAAAACCCGCGTTAGGAAATCAGGCTCCAATTGTCAGTTCAAAATCTCTTCCCCAAAATTATCAACTACAATAGAAAAGAAAAAGAAAGACAACACAGACTGCATGAAACTGAAATTTGAATGAAATTCTATCCTCAATCCTGATTTCGCCAACGAACTCCTTAGAATACGAAACTTTTATTTATTTAAACACAATACGTGTTGATTACTTAAATCCTTCACAAATAAAATTAATTCAAGAAAATCTCTTTGAAAATAATAAAAAACTTGTCACCTTAAAAACACCTGTCTATTCAATTGATCTGGTGACTCTCCCTCCTTTTCACTTTGCCCAGCTTTTCCCGGATTGCTGAAAACGCACACGCATAATTACCATACACAAGCAAGGCACTGATAGCCCATTAACTATCGTTCAGTTTAATTACTCATTAACTACAGCAAACATCTTCAACGTAATCAACATACGTATGCGCACTCATTCCAGAGCTTATCAGAAAATCTCCCCAGTCCTTAACAGAATTAATTTACGAAGAAGATTCTCGAATCACCAACCAATTACTTTCCTCTCCATTGAGAAAGCTCTCCACAAACGGCGGCAAATAGCAGCCGACGGGTTTGCGGATGACACAAAAAGCGCTCGTTTTTGGCTGAACCGTCTTGGTAGACTAGGGCAGGGATGGGCAAACTACGGCCCTCCGGAAGATTCTATCCGGCCGCGGATAGAATTTTAAGTTGACGGTCGGAGGCAAATTAAAAGAAATAAATATTTATATATTACATATCCTTCTAATTTTCTACTTTGATTAAATATTTTTTTTTCTTCCTTTTTTTCAAAGGACAGAAGATCTTTTACTTTCTCTATTTTTGTTCTACGAAACATAAATCGACGGAAATAGCAAGCACAGACTGCTTTCAATCGGTAAAGTGTTAAAAGCGGAACTTCTTAATTAGTTATAGCTGTAGATTGGCGCCAACAAGTGTTATCTTTTTCTCGGGGAGCAGACATATGCGAATCCAATATAAGTGAATTAAACCTCACATGGGGCATGCGCATTTTAAACTCCAGCCAGCAGCTTTTTATTTTGGGGCGAGTTCTAATATTATTGATTACGTTATTTCCCGAGGTTAAATTCAATACCCTCAGTAAACGAAGAGAAGCTTAAGAAGATGGCTTGAAAAAATGGCATTTTGAATTCGAACGCAGATTTTAAGGTTTCAGTGCCATTCAAACAGAATTGGATATTTTTACCATGCCTTTCAACGTAAATTGTGAAGCAGTGGGGTCAGATTTTGCGGATTGAATTAATTGAGTTGCAATCTAACAATCATCTCAAGCAGTTGTTTCTAAATATGCCTAAGTTAGAGTTTTAAAAATCATTATCGAAAGCAAGTTTCGCAAATTTAATATCTCACTTCCAAACAATCAGTGTTATGGTTGCTTCATCTTATATATGTGAACAAGTGTTTTCAACTTTGAAAGAATTATTTCAGAAGTAGACTGACAGATGAGCATTTAGCATTGTTTCTTAGAATCAGTACATCTCACTTCGAACCTCACTATAAGGAACTTTTAAACATGAAATCGCAATTTCATTCATCTCATTAACATATTTAAATTGTAATACTTGTATATTGTTTTTAAAATTTTAAAAAAAAATTATTTTGGCCCGGCAAATTTTTTTTTTTTTTTTTTTTTTTTGATTTTTGGTCCGCGACCGAAAAAGTTTGCCCATCCCTGGATTAGAGCATGGAATAAGAGGAATTATTATTTTTTTTTTTTTTTAGTTAAGGCACAAGGTTTTTTCCAGGTGGCAACATTTGTAGCCAGGTGGTTTGGTTCATAAATGTAAAAAATTGTTAGAATTTTTTTAATGCAAATACATTTCTCTTTTACTAAATTTGATTTTTTTCAAAATTTGCAAAAATGAATGTCGAAAAATAATTCATTTTTTTACAAAAAAAAAAAATTTTTTTTTCAATATGTTTTAGCATCTGATTTCTTAAAGACCTTTTTTAAAAAATATATTTAATAAATTGTTTAGATCAATTTATAATGTTGTATATGTTATAATTTTGAAATAAATTTATATTTTCACCCAATTAACTTTTTCAAAATTTATCTTTGAAAAGCAATTTATTTTTTTTGCGAACTCATTAGGAATTTAATTATATAAAAGTATGTGTTCTTTTCATGAAAGATAGATACTCCACAATAAGTGCTTTCTTTACAATTCTGTCATTTTTTTTGACAGACAAGATATTAGTTTAAACTCAAAATTTCTCCTCCAAGAAAAATAACTAAAATTTGGGGGAAACATTTTTGTCTTCCATAGAAGAGCATGCATTCAATGTATGTATTCACATGAAACTAGCGATTTTTTTCGTTACATAAATGCATATTTAAAATTTTCTACAAATAATAATACACTGAAGTGACAAAAATCATGGGATAGCAATATGCAAATTTTCAGATGGCAGTAGCATCGCCTAGAACAGGTATAAATGCGCTAAGAGCTTTCATTTCTGTTCAAGTTATTCATGTGAAGAGGTTTTGACGTGATGATGACCGCACGACGGGAATTAACAGACTTTGAACGCGGAATGTTAGTTGGAGCTAGACGCATGGGTCATGCCATTTCGGAAATCGTTAGGGGAATTCAACATTCCCAGATCCACTGTGTCAAGAGTGTGCCGAGAGTATGACATTTCAGGCATAACATCCCACCATGGACAGCGCAGTGGTCGACCGCCTGCACTTAACGACCGAGACCGGCGACGTCTGCATAGAGTCGTAAATTCTAACAGACAAGCAACACTGCGTCAAATAACCGCAGAAATCAATGTGGGACGTACAAGGGACTTGTCTGTTAGAACTGTGCGGAGAAAATTGGCTTTTCTTGGGCTATTCCAGCAGAAGACCGACTCGAGTGCCTTTACTGACAGAACGACATCGCTTGCAGTGACTCTCGTGGGCACGTGAGCATATCGGTTGGTCCCTAGATGAATGGAAAACCGTGGCCTGGTTCGATGAGTCACGATTTCAGTTGGTAAGAGCTGATGGTAGGGTTCGAGTGTGGCGCAGACCCCACGAAGCCATGGACCCCAACTGTCAGCAAGGCACTGTTCAAGCTGGTTGTGGCTCCGTAATGGTGTGGGCTGTTTTTTTTCATGGCATGGACTTGGTCCTCTGGTGCGACTGGACCGAACATTGACTGGAAATGCTTATGTTCAGTTACTTGGAGATCACTTGCAGCCATTCATGGACTTCATGTACCCAAACAACGATGGGATTTTTATGGATGACAATGCGCCATGTCACCGGGCCACAACTGTTCGCGATTGGTTTGAAGAACATTCTGGACAATTCCAACGAATGATCTGGCCACCTAGATCGCCCGACATGAATCCCATCGAGCATTTATGGGACATCATCGAGAGGTCTGTTCGTGCCCAAAATCCTGCACCATCAACGCTTTCACAATTATGGACGTCTATCGAGACAGCATGGCTCAATATTCCTGCAGAAGACTTCCAACGACTTGTTGAGTCCATGCCACGTCGAGTTGCTGCACTTCGCCGGGCGAAAGGAGGGCCGACACGATATTAAGAGGTATCCCATGACTTTTGTCACTTTCAGTGTATATCATCAATTTAAAAAACAGATATAAATAAATGTAATAAAACTCATGTACATTTCGGCAAGTTAAAAAATTCCCTTACAAAACTCTGAACTTATAAGTAGTAGTTATAAAAAGGAATTATTTTGGAAATTGTGTGGCTGATTTCATTACTTCTGCTTGATTTCATTACTTGCAAAAGCAATAGTTATTTTAGGCAAACATTTTATTTTCAACGCATATCTATAAAAACTACTTTTGAATACAAAACTAAAATTTCATTGTTCTAAAAATACGTTATATATTCATTATTATATAAATAATAATTTTTAAATTGTTAATTTTATTTATTGTGTCACATTTAGTTTCTTTGATTAAAATTATATTTCTTTTTTGTACTTTTACAAACTGTCAATATAAATATTTTTTTGAAAAATATTCTAAAATTAAATAAATTCTAAAATACGAATATGATGAAATTTTACGACTAATTTGGATAATTACATTTCCATTACGGATTTAATATTTTTAATTGATTATTTACATACCCTTAGTGTTCAGTTCTTCCAATTAAAAATGCAGTACATTACATCAAATAAAATGCAATTCTTTATTCTTTAGCTTTAGCATGTACTTTATTTAAAAGCAAGAAAGATACTACAAAACGAAAAAAAAAAAAGATAAATGTAAATTAGAAATTACTTGACATAAATAATCGAAATGTTATTCAACTAACATTCGGTTCACCATCTTCAAATTTATGTTCCAAAAAATATATTTTTAAATAGCTTTAATTAAAAAATTTCCAATGATTTTCCAAAATTTCTAATTTTTGAAATTTGTATACATTTTTCAGTCGATGTTAAAACATAATGACAAATTCTTATTGTGAGAAAAGGTGAAAGCCATTGCAAATAATTTAAATTTACTAATGATCACTACTTACACTATAATTTAATAAATTAAAATAGTCATAATATTAATTTTATAATGAATGATTTTTTGTTCTAATTGAATGTATTAACTCTGTAATAAATCTATTTTATTTGAAAATATTGTATAAATTTAATTATCCTTCTTTATCTCTCCAAATTTTAAATTTTTTTCATTTACATTTTATTTCCGTTACAATTTTGTCATATAATGCATATATTTTGTATTTAACTGTTTCACAGACATTTTGTTGTAATTTCAATAATCATTAAATATTATTTACAAAATTATTATACAATTTCAACCGCAATAATATGTTAAAACATTCGATATCAGGCTTTTACGATCACTTATCAATACAAAATCTCTACATATACGATTGATAGTGAATAAGATTGGAATATTTATCAGGTTCTATAAGCTTTGTCTACTGAAAAACACATATTTAAAAGCGCTTATAAAATTGAGGGAGCGTGATTTTTTGGTAAAGTTTTGCTTTTTTATGAATTTGTGTTGGAAAGTAGATGACAAACATGTTTAAGAGTAAACATTAATATTACAAAAGATATTATTTTAAAATTAATTAAAGTCATGCTCTTTCTTAAAATGGTACATTGATTTTCCTTTTATTGAGAAGTAATATATATATTTTTTTAATTTTTTAAATTTATAATTTTTTATTTTAATAATTTATACAAAAAAATTTCGGAAAGGGTAACGTTTTTAGCAACATATCATTTATTAAACAGAATTATTTTTAATTGCTTTTGTTTTTCAATTTTTTTTTAATTTCTACAAAATTACTTGATAAATAACTTTCCATTGTACAAAATTATTTATACATTACGAATTGTTTTTAAAAATATATGTATTTTTTATTTTATGTTATTTTACATATTCATTGATATCCCGTGAATACTATATTCTTATCAATCATATCTAATCGTATAATCGAAATTTATAAAAAAAATATAAATTGGAAAAAATGCAAACAAAATATATATATTTCAATAAAAATAAGGCTATAAAATGAAAAACAATTTTTCCAAAATATTTTGGAAAATTTATAAATCAGGGGGAAAAGTTTAAATTGAAAAAAAAATTATATTTTTAATTAGAAAGAGGGAAAAAAGTATATCATCTAAAAACAAAAATATTGACAGCTGTATTTCATTTTCTAAATAATATTTTTTTAAAACCTTTACTTTTAAACTGTCGTACATCTACATTTCAATGCAATGCATTAAAAAGAAATTAGGTTTAATCTATTTGTTAAGTCAATCAACTTATTGACTTTTAACATAATGGTAAAAGATTGAATTAAATATAAAGTATACAAATAAGAAAAAGAATAATTACACTAAAGAGATACCTGAAGAAATATCATTGGCAAATGTTTTTAACTAATGCGACTTAAAAAATGTTGTTTTGGAACATAAATTCAACATTATGAACATAATGTCGAAAGAAATTTCAATTGTGCATGTCAGTACAACAATTGTACAATAAATGACTGATTTATATTTTTATTATTTCCCTTTTCTTAGTATTTTGCTGATTCGAATTAAGGTATATTTATATTAACAAATGAATTGCTTTTGTAATGCACTAGATTTATAATTTAAAGTGCAGAACATTAAATTCAGATAACTAATTAGTTAAAAATACTAAATCTTCTATGTAAATGTAGTTATATAAAATATTTGTAAAATTTCATCGAATTGTGTGTAATATGCTCTGCTTGTAGAATTCTAGTATTCTACTAAAACATATTTATATAGAAAGACTGCAGTACAAAATTCAGAAATACGAATGTTACTATAATGAAATAACAAAAATGACAGATATGTCAATACATTTAATAGCTTAAAAATATAATTTGTATAATATTAAAAACATTGCTTTTTAACAAAAAAAAATTTTTATATGAGAAATTTTTATAAATTAAATTCAGTGATGCGTGTGCATATAACAAAAAATAGAATCCTTGTCGAAAAAAACAAATGTATTTGCAAGTAACAAGGAGGTAAGGGAATCATGTAAAAAGTTATAAAATTCATAAAGTTCACAGTTTTTTATAACAAACGTATCAGTTCAGATTTTGAAAAAATTATTTCCCTTCCTGAAAAAGGTTTGTATTTTATGCTTTCATGTGAGACAATTTTTATAAGATTAGTGTTAGGCCAGTTATTTGTGCTGGATAATTATTTATCATATATTTAAAATGAAAAGAACAATTTATTATTTTCACTTTTGTGTATATATCCACCAAATGCTCTAAAATTTTGATATACGTTTACATGTAAGTTCTTTGGGAAAAAATACAAATGCTTCTCCCTGAATAATATTTAATCTTGTGTGCGATAATTTGACTGTAAACTACACTCATGTCCATAAATTAAGGATAATGAAGTTCAGGCAAAGAAAGAGACAGAAGCAAAACAAATTTGACTTATTTGTAAAGTCTATTTATTAAGCAAAGGTAAAGCGCAAAAAGATGCTATATGTTTGACATAATTAATAAAATTGCGATTTTTACTCCTGGAGCAAATTTCAAAAAGAACCTATTTACAAAAAACAGTATAACATGGTTAGTATGATGGTTAATATGGAGTATGTCTCCCGGACGATGCAATACAGCCTTACAACGCCTACGCATGCTGAGTATCAAATTATCAATGTGATCTTGGGGAATATTACACTACTCATCAAGCAATGCCCTGCGAAGTTCCGGTTGACAAGTGGGAGGGGTTGACGGGCTACAATTCGTCGGCCAAGCATATCCCACACATGCTCTATTGGATTCAAGTCCGGTGAGTATGCTGGCCAATCCATACGGGTGATATCCTCAATTGAAGGCATTCGTGTACAATGTTTGCGCGGTGAGGACGGGCGTTGTCATCCATAAACAGAAATTCTGCACCCATGGCGCCCCGAAACAAACGTACAAGTTGTTCCAGAACGACATCCCGATAGATGTGGCCTGTCATCGTTACACTCTAAACATACAGGTCAGTTCTGGAACCAAGAATAATTCCTCCCCAAACAAACCAACCTGCACCACCGTAACGGTGTCGTTCAATGGTGTTCTCTTGGTGGTAATGGGTACCTGGCGCTCTCCATATGAATGGATAATTCAGAATCACACAGAAATTAAACTCTAAAATAAACATTCCACCTGTAGAATTATCACACACATCTTGAAAAGAATATGCAAATTACAGGAAACCACCAGATGGCGCTGAAAGTACGTCACAATGACGAGAGTGTAAGAGAGGGGTATATAAGAAATGGTGGCAAAGAAGTAAAATTGTTCACAAGCGCTTTAAAAGCCTTTCAGTGCAATAACCGCATAGTTATGGCACAAAGGAAGCATTTGGATGATTTTTTTTACGTGGTAGAATTATCGGACGACTGGAATATGGACGTACCCAGCTGGAAGTATCTGAGCAACTTGGAATCGCCCAGAGTGTCATCTCAATCTTTGGCAACGATTCCAAGATGATGGTAATGTGAGTAGATGTTACAGCACAGGTCGCCCCGAATTACAACGCCGAATGAGGACCGGTATTTAGCAGTTACTGCCAAAAGAAACAGACGGAGCACAGCAAGAATCTCGTCTCGTCAGCTCTCTTTAGCTACCGGTACGACAGTTTCAAGGCAGACCGTGTACAGACGCTTAGGGCACATTGGTCTATATGCTCGTAGGCCTTTCAGATAGGTTCCACATACGGCAACTCACTGTCGCCTGCGATTAACCTGGAGTAGAGAGCATGCATTGTGGCACCGTAACAGTGGTCTGGTGTGATGTTTTCCGATGAGTCCAGGTTTAGTTTGCAGTCTGATTCTCGACGGACTTTCATATGGAGAGCGCCAGGTACCCGTTACCACCAAGAGAACACCATTGAACGACACCGTTACGGTGGTGCAGGACGGCTCGTTTGGGGGAGGAATTATTCTTGGTTCCAGAACTGACCTGCATGTTCAGAGTGTAACGATGACAGGCCACATCTATCGGGATGTCATTCTGGAACAACATGTACGTTTGTTTCAGGGCGCCATGGGTGCTGAATTTCTGTTTATGGATGACAACGCCCGTCTTCACCTTGCAAACATTGTAGACGAATGCCTTCAATTGGAGGATATCACCCTTATGGATTGGCCAGCATACTCACCGGACTTGAATCAATAGAGCATTTGTAGGATATGCTTGGCCAACGAATTGCAGCCCGTCAACTCCCCTCCCACCTGTCAACCGGAATTTCGAAGGGCATTGCTTGATGAGTGGTGCAATATTCCCCAAGATCAGATTGATAATTTGATACTCAGCATGCCTAGGCGTTGTAAGGCCTGTATTGCATCGTCCGGGAGACATACTCCATATTAACCATCATACTAACCATGTTATAATGTTTTTTGTAAATATGTTCTTTTTTGAAATTTGCTCCAGGCAGTAAAAATTGCAATTTTTATTAATTATGTCAAACATATAGCATCTTTTTGCGCTTTACCTTTTGCTTAATAAATAGACTTCACAAATAAGACAAATTTGTTTTGCTTCTGTCTCTTTCTTTGCCTGAACTTCATTATTCTTAATTTATGGACATGAGTGTATTTACATTAAAAATGATGTTATCTAAAATACAAATTATTTTAAATGTATAGTAGTAAGAAATAAAGGATTTATTTAAAGATTATTTATTAAACACTATACGAGTTTTTAACTAGTGAGGAAAAAAAATTAGGCGATGCAGTATTTTAAAATGCATGTCTGCAGCAATTTAATTATATTTTCGGAAGCAAAAAGCATTGTTGCTTATTGTTAAGATTAATTCTAAAATCAGGTGTATCCAATTTTTGCCAAAATTGAAAATGTGTCAGACATTAAGTGAATAATGCCAAGTAAAGAAGTAAACAGTGTGTATGCATTTTGTAGGCAACAAATAAACAATCTCTTATTCCTTAAGTGAATAAACAATAGATGAATATTATGAATATATTTTTAAATGACGAATGTCTAAAGAACGATAGATAATGCTACAGTATGGTCATTCGTTCGAAACGTATCTTTTTTAAAAAAATTTCGAAAGGTTCAAATCATTGAAAATATTTGAAGTGTCCATTACTAGTTTCTGTACAACGATGTTGCCACGAAGAAAGGTTTCTGTCTTGTTTTACCAACAAAGGGGAACAAATTTGGTTCCTATCATTCTGTGCCGTCGTTTACCGAAACGCTTCAGCCCAAAACGCGTGCTTTTAACATCGCCCGGATACTACCGCCTGCAATTGCGGTTTTATTATCACTTTCCTTCCTTACACACCGAAACTTTTGATTTCAACACAGCCCCTCGTCTCATCATCAACGTTCCCCCAAAAGGCTCACTACTTTCACTTTCATTTTTCACTATTACTTAATTATTCACAATTATTATTTGCTTTGGTGAAAAACACTGTTCTAATGTACTACGCAGTTACTTTCATTTCTCACTCATAAACTTTAGAAATACCTTACTTTTCACCTCGGCCTACTCTGCTCTACGCCTCTTCCATTTGGATTAAGGCAGCAGTGGACAAATCTCCAATGATAATTTCTACGCAATGAGATTCAATTACAACCTATTCTAAATTATGCGAAAAAAATAGCTTTCAACTTATTTTCCAGACATTTATAATTTACTCCTCCCTCAATTGCAATCCAAGCTCTAATACCTCACAAAAGAGGCCGTAAATAATTAAGAATTCATTCGCTTCCCTACTCACAGTGAGGCAAACACCTAAACTTCTGGCAAAAATTAGCTTTCAATCCATTCCTAAGTTTTGTGGTGATGGATGTATTCAAATTTAACATTTTCAAAACAACAGTTCGTTGTTTATTTTACTCTGTAACCCAAGCACCTAGATAATTTTATGTTTGTATGAGATTTTTTCCCCCAAATGATTTCTTTTGATTTTTTTTTTTTTTTTTTTCAATTTCTTTACATTTGAGAAACACATAATATAAACATATAAATAATTTTTTAAATTTAGGTGATGAAAAAATATAATATTAAAGAGAATGTATATTAAGCTTATTAAAATGATCGTTCAGATCCCATGTTTTATAGTAATTTTGATACAAACAATTTATTTTGAAAAAAAAACCTATTTTTTTTTATATATATTTTTACATCATATAAATAAAAGATAAAATTTAACATATTTTTAAAAGTATAAAAGGAAAAAAAATTAATTTGCAATGCTAACATTAATTTTTCTTGGTTTACGTTTTATATTAATTATGAAAAAAATCATTATTGCTAATATCAAGCACTCATTTTAACTAAAAATAAGATTTAAAAATACAAATCTTGACAACAAAATTAAAAAAATAATTTTAAATATCGTCAGAAAACTAATTCCAATATTTCTAAATTGGTTTTTGAATTCGATTCAGTTAATAAGGGTAAAAATTGTACGCATTGGTTTAATAATTCTCCAAAAATTCATTTGTGTTACAAAGGACAACCCAGAAATAGGAGTTTGTTTTCTTAAGCTGTTTGGTAACTATCCAGAAAGGTGATCGCAGGACAACTTTAAATGGTTGCATTTAAACAATTATTACTTTTAAACAAAATTCTTTCTTCTATTCTTGGAAAAATTCGATTAATTACAAGATAGAAGAAATATCATTATTGCCATTAATTTTTTTACTAAGATTGCCCTATTCTATTCTAAGAATTTTATTGTTTTCCCTAAATGCTAAAAAAAAATTATTTTATCATCAAATTTTTGTTCGCTAGAAAATCACATTATGCCAAAAAAAAAGTAAACGACTGAAATCTGATCTGCAAATTTCAAATTATCATGTGTGAACTTTCGAGAACGGATGAATAAACTCAGGAATATGCCAATGTTTAATAATGCAAGAGATATATGAAGCAACTGATTGGAATACTACAGGCCAAATTCAATAGCCACATGAATGTGGCAATGTTGAATAGATCAATAACTTTATGAAGAACGAATTGTTCAAGAATATCTAAGATATTATTCAAAAGTAGGATAAACGTCATCGTAAATAAATAATGAAGTATTCCAAATTCTACAAAAACGTTATCACATTCAATAGCCAAAAGAATAGTTTGAAAATATTAGTCGTGAATGAAGAATGAAGAATTCAAAATTCTATAAGAAATATTATCATACAATAGCCAAAGGAATATATTAAAAGTTTAAAAATTCTAGACATAGATGAAGAATGAAGTATTCCCAATTCTACAAGAAACACTATAATATTCAATAGTCAAAAGAATATATCAAAGTTTGAAAATTCTAAACATAAATGAAAAATGAAGTATTCCAAATACAATAAGAAGCACTATACAGCTCAATACGCACGGGAAAATACCAAAAGTGATAAATGTGAAACTTCAAAAAGAAGGAATTGATCAACGCACTTCGAGTACTTATAGCCATTGGATATACAAATGTTTAAAATGCCAACCCAAGACATGAAAAAAACAAAACCATACTACGAAAAAAACCATACTACGAAACATTTCAAACAAAAGTCAAATTCTCCTGAAAATTCCTGACGATTAACGTTACTCATGAATCATTTCAAGAGTTAAAGGGCCCAAAGTAGCATTTTCGGCCAAAATTTGCAATGCAGTTTTATTTGCTTGACCCTCATTTTCGGATAAAGTCACGGATCCCTTACCAGGGCAACATCCTGTTCACACGTTAATCCAAAAAAATAAATAAATAAAATGATTTAAAAATTAAAAATCTTTCATATTCGGAGATAACTCTCTCGCTCAGAATATAAAAGAAACACACTATAAAACTCCCAATATCTCTAATATGAGTAAGATTTTATTCCACAGTTTTTGTTGATTAAATATTATAGATAATACACAGGCAAAAAAAATTCCAGAAAAAAAAAAAGATTAACTTTTTCTGTCCATTTAGAAAAAAAAAAAAAATGATTTCAGAAAAAAAGTTTGCCATTTTTAACCACTAATAATTTATCACAAATTAATAAAACAAATACCATGCAAAAATTTTAATTTACTAACCTTCAAAAAGGAATTCGAACCGAGATCATTTTTTTGGAAAATAGAAGTTGTAAGCGGGTGCTTGCAACTTCTGATGAGTGCACGTGGCTACGATGAGTAAATGCGCACGTATTCACCTCTCCCGCACCTCTCCAATGTCGACGGGAAGGCTGCATTGATATGCCCGGCCCACCGCTTAGCTCCTCCCACTTCATTGATACGCGCTGATTGCAGCCTCGCATACTTTTCTTTTACTTCTTTTGTTCTTTTCAACACATTTTGATACACTCATTTTGTAATCTTGAATTAATTATGGAGGATAATCCATAACGAGTCCAGCCCCAAATATCTGTTTGAACGCCAGATTATCGATCGTCAAATTGCGATAAATAGTTCTGATGAATATATGATAGGAGCCGATTTTTTCAAGGCAACCCTATTGTCCAATGCAGGTTTTAGTGAAAGATTGACTACTGATTGGGGAATGTTATGGCAAAATTGCTCATTTTGCTCAGAATGCCATATCTACTTTTGTCCTATCCCCAGAAGACTTAACTAATATATATTATATTAAGTGCTTTTAGTTAATTATATTAATTACTTTTTGATTTATTTAACTATATTAACTATTTATTTCATTAATTATGTAACTGGATGTAAGGCGATTCCATTGCCCGGGCACTCTGTAAATTATACAAACTTTACTTTTAACTAGTTAACAATTTTTGCTGAACTAAAATTGCGATGTTTTATCCGAGCCACAGATCTGTGAATACCTCAGCTGCTGGCTCAAGGGGAGAGGCTGGAGATATTCTCTTTCCCTATGATGGCCGAGTAGCTAGAGATCTGGCGCTTGGTGACACAGGTTTCAGGTTCGAGTTCCGGCGGTGCCATCTAGGCTTGTAGTGGTTTGGAATCCACTTTAAGCCGTAGCTCCCGGTCTAATAGGAAGGTAGAGCGTTGTGGGTATAGTGTTACTACACGTCCGTAGCTTATCCTCCAGCTACACGCACCCCTGGGTAGTGCTAAATGAGTAACAACGGTACAGTCATTGCTTATGGCATAAAAAGATATAATAATAATAAAGATAAAGTATTTTCCAGCTGCATTAGAGCAACACTTATAATATTTAGAAGTATACAACATTCAAAATAAAATATATTTATATTATTATTATATTTAAACACTAAACACTTTGTTCTAGTTTCTTTGTTTCATTTTAGATAAGACACTAAACACGTTGTTCTAGCTTCTTTATTTCACTTTAAATAAGACACTAAACACTTTTTTTCTAGCTTCTTTGTTTCACTTTAAATAAGACACTAAACACTTTGTTCTAGTTTCTTTGTTTCACTTTAAATAAGACACTAAACACTTTGTTCTAGTTTCTTTGTTTCACTTTAGATAAACACTAAACACTTTGTTCTGCTTCTTTGTTTCATTTTTAAATAAGGCACTAAGCACTTTTTTGCTTCTTTGTTTCACTTTAAATAAGACAAATTTTTGTTCTAGTTTCTTTGTTTGACTTTAGATAAGACACTAAACACTTTGTTCTAGCTTCTTTATTTCACTTTAAATAAGACACTAAACACTTTTTTTCCAGCATCATTGTTTCACTTTGAATAAGACGTTAAACACTTTGTTTAAGTTTTCACTGAATTAGGTTTTTTTGATATCCCTAATTTTCTTGCACAATTACGTTCACAAAATCCCTAATTTAAAATAGCCAGTTTTTCATACAATAACTTAATATAAAATAGAAATATGTAAATTTTAGGAATAGATTTGCTTTACTTATGTTTTAAATTTAAATTTTATCAAATTTTAAATAAATAATGATATTTAATTAAATTTAACTTAATTAAATTTTTAAATATTGTAGTAGTCATTTAAAAATAATTTTCTTCGAAGTCCGTTTGATTTTTTAATTATTTCACAATTTTAGTAGTTTAATTAAATATCGTTCGATTATCTTTTGGATGAAATTGATGTGTAATATAGAGTATGAAAAATAATATTACTATTAACAAATAATATAAAAAAAAAAAAATTTTTAAAGTCAATTCCTACTTTTTTTTTCACTATATTGCAGAAAGTCCTTTATAAATAATTTTCATTTTTTTAATTTTACCTGGCGCCATCTATTGGTAGATATATGCAACTTAAATCTAAAAAGAAACTAAAATTAATGAATTAAATTTAATTACTGAATTAATATTCGAAAAAACTGCACTAACATCAAGTGTCATCCACTACAAGTTCACATAAAAATTGGAAATTCGTAAGATTAAAATTCAATTTTTTTATATTAAATCAAGGAAATTAGGATAATTTGCTATTTAAAGAATTATTTCCAAGATCATTTTCGTAAAAAATTATTTTTAATAAAATTTTCCTGAAATCTACGAAAAATTCAATTTTATAAAACATTCAATTGCTTTTATTTTATTTGTTATTCAATCATGAGTAAAATCAAATTAGTAATTATATTAAAATATTCTATTATTGTAAGGAAAATTTGAAGTTCTTCAAAATCATAAATTCTCTATACAAAATTAATGAAAAGTAAATTTAAAAAATTGTTACGAAGATTCCATGGCTAAGTTTAAATTATCTGTACTGTTGAAAATATAAAACTATTAAAAACACTTTTGATGATTTTTAGATTTAGATTTATGAACTCAATTTGTAAAAAAAAAAAAGTAAGTCAGCTTTTATACAAAATTATCCTAAGATTTCTTAGGTAAATGAATGTTCATATTTAACAATCATAAAATATATATATTCAAAAGTAAGATAAATGTAGTCGTAAATGAAGAATAAAGTATTCCCAATTCTACAAGAAACGTTATCACATTTAATAGTCAAAAGAATATTTCAAAGTTTGAAAATTCCAGTCATAAATGAAGAAAGAAGTATTCCAAATACAATAAGATACAATATTCCAAATACTATACAGAATACAATATTCCAAATACTATACAGAATACAATATTCCAAATACTATACAGATCAATAGGCATGGGAAAAGGCCAAAAGTGATAAATATGAAACTTCAAAAAAAAAGGAATTGATCAACGCACTACGAGTACTTATAGCCATTGGAAATACAAATGTTTAAAATCTCAACCCAAAACATGAAAAGTGATTCAAAACCATACTACAAAACACTTCAAGCAAAAGCCAAATTCTCCAGAAAATCCTGTAGATTAAAGTTATTCATGAATCATTTCAAGAGTTAACGGGCCCAAAGTATCCTTTTCCGCCAAAATATGTAACGGAGTTCTATTTGCTGGACCCTCATTTTCGGATAACGTCACGGACCTCTAACATCATGTTCACACATGATAAAAAAATGTTTCTAAAAATCAGCAAACAATAATAAAAACAGAGATGTATAGGTGTTTTTTTTTTAAATCTTTTATTTCTATTTACCTGTATGGATGCTATTTGTTGCTAGGTTGTTTCATTATGCAGTTTAATATATTAATGTCCATAAAAATTTATTCGTATATTAACTGCAGCTAGCTGTAAACAGTTCTATCAATGAAACTTTCAATGCCTATGTTTTGCAATGCCTTTGTTTCAATGTTTTGCATCTCGGGGATATTAGTTTGACATAAATTTTAGAAATATAAAAAAATTAACATTACCACCGGAAATCGCATGGTACACTAAATCCACATTGTGTCCCATTTGCAGCAAACAACCCATGCAGTTGTTCGCATCCTCCTTCACACTTCCAATGTCAGGACTTTCTGGATTACGGATTGTTCTTACTTTTGTCCAGTATAGGTAATTGTTTTATTCTTTTCCAGTATAGACACGGTGGCTTTTTCGGTATATCACAATTCAATAATAAATATTCTTTCGCCAAATAATTTTTTTAATAATTGTCGTGTCAATATGAGCAATATCTTTCAGTAAATATTTTTATGGTAAAATTCTATATAATTATTGTATATGTTAAACTATATTCTATGTGTCCCTTTGAAGGGGGCTGTTTATTGGTCTCTGCACCTGACCCGGTCACAGCGGGTCACTTCGAGGCCAGATTTTAATTGGCAAGGGTCAGAAATGAGGCCAGATGGTCAAGAAATGAATTGATCAAGACGGGGATTTGGATTTATGGACGGGGCTGCGTCTGCCCAACGGATATAGACTCTAATACGGTGTCGGCAATCGCCTCCCCCCTCTGAGAATTAACTATAAAATGGAGGTGATGGACATCGCAGAAAAAAAGAGAGGGAAGGAGGAACCAAGAGCAGAGAGCAAGATGTAGAAGGACTGAAGACAGGAGATGACGAAGGGAGGGAGCTGCCCCATCCCCGTAATGACGTGCTGAAGGGCCCAGGAGAGAAAAGATGGCCCAAGTGGTTTCCGAATGAAAAGATCAAGCCTAGAGACCCCATGCCCGACGTACGGGCCCAATTAGTCGGTTGGCCCCTGCAGCCACGGACTTTGAACAGTGATGCTAGACTTCTTTCGTCATGATGCATTTGAGCCTGACTCTCGGTTTGAACGAGTTAGCTGAAGATCCCCTGGCTACAGCGTCTATGGAAAAAAAATGTTCTTCCCTTGCTCCATGATATGGACACGTTTCCCCAGGTCTCCTGCCCGACTCAAGAGCTCCCGGAGCGGTCGGCCACCTGCTGCCAAGACTTTGAACAACTGTGCGTATAGAACGTTATTAACACTGAAACTTTAAAAATGAAATCGGTTAGCTTGAAAAAAAAAAAAAAGGGAGCCCCTCTTCCCCAGATGTCGTGGCAAGTTATGAACCGTAAGGTCTATCATCATATTACACTCATGTCCATGAATTAAGGATAATGAAGTTCAGGCAAAGAAAGAGACAGAAGCAAAACAAATTTGACTTATTTGTAAAGTCTATTTATTAAACAAAAGGTAAAGAGCAAATAGATGCTATATGTTTGACATAAATAATAAAAATTGCGATTTTTATTCCCTGGAGCAAATTTCAAAAAAGAACCTATTTACAAAAAACAGTATAACATGGTTAGTATGATGGTTAATATGGAGTATGTCTCCCGGACGATGCAATACAGGCCTTACAACGCCTAGGCATGCTGAGTATCAAATTATCAATCTGATCTTGGGGAATATTACACCACTCATCAAGCAATGTCCTCCGAAGTTCCGGTTGACAGGTGGGAGGGGGTTGACGGGCTGGAATTCGTCGGCCAAGCATATCCCACACATGCTCTATTGATTCAAGTCCGGTGAGTATGCTGGCCAATCCATACGGGTGATATCCTCCAATTGAAGGCATTCGTGTACAATGTTTGCGCGGTGAGGACGGGCGTTTTCATCCATAAACAGAAATTCAGCACCCATGGCGCCCCGAAACAAACGTGCATGTTGTTCCAGAATGACATCCCGATAGATGTGGCCTGTCATCGTTACACTCTGAACATGCAGGTCAGTTCTGGAACCAAGAATAATTCGTCCCCAAACGAGCCATCCTGCACCACCGTAACGGTGTCGCTCAATGGTGTTCTCTTGGTGATAACGGGTACCTGGCGCTCTCCATATGAAAGTCCGGCGAGAATCAGACTGCAAACTAAACCTGGACTCATCGGAAAACATCACACCAGACCACTGTTGCGGTGTCCACAATGCATGCTCTCTACTCCAGGTTAATCGCAGGCGACAGTGAGTTGCGGTAAGTGGAACACATCTGACAGGCCTGCGAGCATATAGACCAATGTGCCCTAAGCGTCTGTACACGGTCTGCCTTGAAACTGTCGTACCGGTAGCTGACGAGACATGTCTGATGCTGTGCTCCGTCTATTTTTTTGGCAGTAACTGCTAAATACCGGTCCTCATTCGGCGTTGTAACTCGGGGGCGACCTGTGCTGTAACATCTACTCACATTACCATCATCTTGGAATCGTTGCCAAAGCCAGGAGATGACACTCTCGACGATTCCAAGTTCCTTGGATACTTCCAGCTGGGTACGTCCACATTCCAGTCGTCCGATAATTCTACCACGTAAAAAGTCATCCAAATGCTTCCTTTGTGCCATAACTATGCGGTTATTGCACTGAAAGGCTTTTAAAGCACTTGTGAACAATTTTACTTCTTTGCCACCATTCCTTATATACCCCTCTCTTACACTCTCGTCATTGTGACGTACTATCCGCGCCATCTGGTGGTTTCCTGTAATTTGCATATTCTTCTTCAAGATGTGTGTGATAATTCTATAGGTGAAAATTTTATTTTAGAGTTCAATTTCTGTGTGATTCTGAATTATCCGTAATTTATGGACATGAGTGTATTTTATTAAGAAATATTGATTTAGAATTGCGGCAATTTGTATAAGTTATATTTGTATTAATGCACTATCCGAATTTCACCGTTACTTAGATAAGGTTAATTGCAAGACTTATTGCAAACTTAAATTTGTAAATAATAATAAATTCACTTTTGTTTATATTTAAAATTATGAATTTGTTTGTGAATTATTTCAGGTGAGTGTGTTTCCTTTTCTAATTATATAAGTCTCTGAAGGCATGCGAACTTGTTGGTTTAAAATGTGGTATGGGTTATTGCGGAATTTCATAATGATTATCGTGTGTTAAGTAAACGGAGTATCTAAGTTGTTTTCGAGGATCGGTTAATGTAATATAAGTTTTCAAAAAATAAGCAACACCACATAATGCATTAAATTAAAATTTGTATTTAATTTTTATGTATAAGCCTTTTTTCCCTTTTTTTCCAACCATACAATGTTTTTCCCACTATATTTACAATTAATGATCCTCGGTATCAAAATTATAAAGCATCTCAATCTCAATCCTTTTAACCACCTTATTTATTCTAATTGTTATTAATAACAAATAATAAAATTCAAGATAAAAATAGATTCTCGCATATTTTAAACAGTTGGATGAAGGCTTGAATATGTTCGTTCCATCCAATATTTGAATCAAACCGATCTTAACTGAAAATTATGCTCACCAACCAATATTTATCAAGAATTTTTGTTCTATTATCTTTCTTTATGATATGAATTCAATACAGAAGATGATGAAAGAAGTTGTTAAGGTTCATTTTTTTTCTTTATTTTGTCTAAAACTGTTAAATAGAAGAGAAATTATGACTTACTACTGTCCACAAAAAGTAAGACCAATTATTTTTTTTTCTCAAAAACTCTTCATTTATTCTTCCAAATTTATTTCATCGCCTTGGACACAAGTAATCCCCTTTGGACACAATGCACTTATGCCAACTTTTTTTCCAATCCTCGATGCATGTTAAAAAGTCATCGGCAGGGATGGCCTTCAAAGCGCACGGCGATTCACGTTGAATATCTGCAATCGACTCAAAAGGTGTCCCCAGAGTGGTCATTTGAATTTAGGGAACAGCCGGAAGTCTCACGGTGTGAATACGGTGGTTGTAGAACGATATGGTTTCATTTTTGGCAAAAAATTGACGGAGAATCAATGCAGTGTGAGCTGGCACATTCAGTGTTTTCGGTACCAATCGAGATTTGACACGTTTGAGGCCCAAAATGGAATTAACCGATCCTTTTGAAAATCCAACGTCATCAGCAAGGTCTCTAATTGTAAATCGACGGTTTGCAAGCACCAAATCTTTAATTTTTGGACGTGAGCTTCGTCGGTTGAGATTGTGTCGGCTCTTCGTCTTCAGCGCGTCCTCTGCCTTCTTTGAACTGTTTATAATACCACTTCTAAACATTTCTTTCCGATATAGTTTGCTCACCGAATGCCTTCTTCAACATTCTATACGTTTCCGCACACGAGTATTCTTTCCCCAAACAAATTTAATGCAAGTTCTTTGCTCAATTAATTGAGACATTTCAAAATTCGCCGGAATCAGTTTTAGCATCTCACAAAGCCAAGCGTAACTCAAGCACTAATGCATATTTTGACGTCAAATTTCACACAGATGTCAAGGACAGGGCCAGCAACCAGCAAATTGAAATTCCATAAGCAAAAGAGATGCTATATGTTTGACATAATTAATAAAAATTGCGATTTTTTAATCCCTGGAGCAAATTTTAAAAAAGAACCTATTTACAAAAAACAGTATAACATAGTTAGTATGATGGTTAATATGGAGTATGTTTCCAGGACGATGCAATACAGGCCTTACAACGCCTAGGCATGCTGAGTATCAAATTATGAATCTGATCTTGGGGAATATTACACCACTCATCAAGCAATGCCCTCCAAAGTTCCGGTTGACAGGTGGGAGGGGTTGACGGGCTGCAATTCGTTGGCCAAGCATATCCCACATGCTCTATTGGATTCAATACCGGTGAGTATGCTGGCCAATCCATACGGGTGATATCCTCAATTGAAGGCATTCGTCTACAAAGTTTGCGCGGAGAGGACGGGCGTTCTCATCCATAAACAGAAATTCAGCACCCATGGCGCCCCGAAACAAACGTAGATGTTGTTCCAGAATGACATCCCGATAGATGTGGCCTGTTATCGTTACACTCTGAACATGCAGGTCAGTTCTGGAACCAAGAATAATTCTTCCCCAAACGAGCCATCCTGCACCACCGTGACGGTGTCTCTCAATGGTGTTCTCTTGGTGGTAACGGGTACCTGGCGCTCTCCATATGAAAGTCTGGCGAGAATCAGACTGCAAACTAAACCTGGACCCTGGAAAACATCACACCAGACCACTGTTGCTGTGTCCACAATGTATGCTCTCTACTCCAGGTTAATCGCAGGCGACAGTGAGTTGCGGTAAGTGGAACACATCTGACAGGCCTGCGAGAATATAGACCAATGTGCCCTAAGCGTCTGTACACGGTCTGCCTTGAAACTGTCGTACCGGTAGCTGAAGAGAGCTGACGAGACAGGTCTGATGTTGTGCTCCGTCTGTTTCTTTTGGCAGTAACTGCTAAATACCGGTCCTCATTAGGCGTTGTAACTCGGGGGCGACCTGTGCTGTAACATCTACTCACATTACCATCATCTTGGAATCGTTGCCAAAGCCTGTAGATGACACTCTGGGCGATTATAAGTTCCTCGGATACTTCCAGCTGGGTACTTCCACATTCCAGTCGTCCGATAATTCTACCACGTAAAAAATCATCCAAATGCTTCCTTTGTGCCATAACTATGCGGTTATTGCACTGAAAGGCTTTTAAAGCTCTTGTGAACAATTTTACTTCTTTGCCACCATTCCTTATATACCCCTCTCTTAAACTATCGTCAATGTGACGTACTATCCCCGCCATTTGGTGGTTTCCTGTAATTTGCATATTCTTCTTCAAGATGTGTGTGATAATTCTACAGGTGAAATTTTTTATTTTAGAGTTCAATTTCTGTGTGATTCTGAATTATCCGTAATTTATGGACATGAGTGTATTTTATTAAGAAATATTGATTTAGAATTGCGGCAATATGTATAAGTTATATTTGTATTAATGCATTATCCGAATTTCACCGTTACTTAGACAAGGTTAATTGCAAGACTTTATTGCAAACTTAAATTTGTATATAATAATAAATTCACTTTTGTTTATATTTAAAATTATGAATTTGTTTGTGAATTATTTCATGTGAGTGTGTTTCCTTTTCTAATTATATAAGTCTCTGAAGAACTTGTTGGTTTAAAATGTGGTATGGGTTATTGCGGAATTTCATAATGATTATCGTGTGTTAAGTAAACAGAGTATCTAATTTGTATTCGAGGATCGGTTAATGTAATATAAGTTTTCAAAAAAATAAGCAACACCACATAATGCATTAAATTAAAATTTGTATTTAATTTTTATGTATAAGCCTTTTTTCCCCTTTTTTTCCAACCATACAATGTTTTCCCACTATATTTACAATTAATGATCCTCGGTGTCAAAATTATAAAGCATCTCAATCTCAATCCTTTTAACCACCTTATTTATTCTAATTGTTATGTAATAGCAAATAATAAAATTCAAGATAAAAATAGATTCTCGCCTATTTTAAACAGTTGGATGAAGGCTTGAATATGTTCGTTCCATCACTGTCAATATTTGAATCAAACCGATCTTAACTAAAAATTATGCTCACCAACCAATATTTATCAAGAATTTTTTTCTATTATCTTTCTTTATGATATGAATTCAATACAGAAGATGATGAAAGAAGTTGTTAAGGTTCATTTTTTTTCTTTATTTTGTCTAAAACTGTTAAATAGAAGAGAAATTATGACTTACTACTGTCCACAAAAAGTAAGCCCAATTATTTTTTTCTCAAAAACTCTTCATTTATTCTTCCAAATTTATTTCATCGCCTTCAAAGTAATCCCCTTTGGACACAATGCACTTATGCCAACTTTTTTTCCAATCCTCGATGCATGTTAAAAAGTCATCGGCAGGGATGGCCTTCAAAGCGCACGGCTATTCCCGTTGAATATCTGCAATCGACTCAAAAGGTGTCCCCCAGAGTGGTCATTTGAATTTAGGGAACAGCCGGAAGTCTCACGGTGTGAATACGGTGGTTGTAGAACGATATGGTTTCATTTTTGGCAAAAAATTGACGGAGAATCAATGCAGTGTGAGCTGGCACATTCAGTGTTTTCGGTACCAATCGAGATTTGACACGTTTGAGGCCCAAAAATGGAATTAACCGATCCTTTTGAAAATCCAACGTCATCAGCAAGGTCTCTAATTGTAAATCGAAGGTTTGCAAGCACCAAATCTTTAATTTTTTTGGACGTGAGCTTCGTCGGTTGAGATTGAGGGCTCTTCGTCTTCAGCGCGTCCTCTGCCTTCTTTGAACTGTTTATAATACCACTTCTAAACATTTCTTTCCGATATAGTTTGCTCACCGAATGCCTTCTTCAACATTCTATACGTTTCCGCACACGAGTATTCTTTCCCCAAACAAATTTAATGCAAGTTCTTTGCTCAATTAATTGAGACATTTCAAAATTCGCCGGAATCAGTTTTAGCATCTCACAAAGCCAAGCGTAACTCAAGCACTAATGCATATTTTGACGTCAAATTTCACACAGATGTCAAGGACAGGGCCAGCAACCAGCAAATTGAAATTCCATAAGCAAAAGAGATGCTATATGTTTGACATAATTAATAAAAATTGCGATTTTTAATCCCTGGAGCAAATTTTCAAAAAAAGAACCTATTTACAAAAAACAGTATAACATAGTTAGTATGATGGTTAATATGGAGTATGTTTCCAGGACGATGCAATACAGGCCTTACAACGCCTAGGCATGCTGAGTATCAAATTATGAATCTGATCTTGGGGAATATTACACCACTCATCAAGCAATGCCCTCCAAAGTTCCGGTTGACAGGTGGGAGGGGGGTTGACGGGCTGCAATTCGTTGGCCAAGCATATCCCACACATGCTCTATTGGATTCAATACCGGTGAGTATGCTGGCCAATCCATACGGGTGATATCCTCCAATTGAAGGCATTCGTCTACAAAGTTTGCGCGGAGAGGACGGGCGTTCTCATCCATAAACAGAAATTCAGCACCCATGGCGCCCCGAAACAAACGTAGATGTTGTTCCAGAATGACATCCCGATAGATGTGGCCTGTTATCGTTACACTCTGAACATGCAGGTCAGTTCTGGAACCAAGAATAATTCTTCCCCAAACGAGCCATCCTGCACCACCGTGACGGTGTCTCTCAATGGTGTTCTCTTGGTGGTAACGGGTACCTGGCGCTCTCCATATGAAAGTCTGGCGAGAATCAGACTGCAAACTAAACCTGGACCCTGGAAAACATCACACCAGACCACTGTTGCTGTGTCCACAATGTATGCTCTCTACTCCAGGTTAATCGCAGGCGACAGTGAGTTGCGGTAAGTGGAACACATCTGACAGGCCTGCGAGAATATAGACCAATGTGCCCTAAGCGTCTGTACACGGTCTGCCTTGAAACTGTCGTACCGGTAGCTGAAGAGAGCTGACGAGACAGGTCTGATGTTGTGCTCCGTCTGTTTCTTTTGGCAGTAACTGCTAAATACCGGTCCTCATTCGGCGTTGTAACTCGGGGGCGACCTGTGCTGTAACATCTACTCACATTACCATCATCTTGGAATCGTTGCCAAAGCCTGTAGATGACACTCTGGGCGATTATAAGTTCCTCGGATACTTCCAGCTGGGTACTTCCACATTCCAGTCGTCCGATAATTCTACCACGTAAAAAATCATCCAAATGCTTCCTTTGTGCCATAACTATGCGGTTATTGCACTGAAAGGCTTTTTAAAGCTCTTGTGAACAATTTTACTTCTTTGCCACCATTCCTTATATACCCCTCTCTTAAACTATCGTCAATGTGACGTACTATCCCCGCCATTTGGTGGTTTCCTGTAATTTGCATATTCTTCTTCAAGATGTGTGTGATAATTCTACAGGTGAAATTTTTATTTTAGAGTTCAATTTCTGTGTGATTCTGAATTATCCGTAATTTATGGACATGAGTGTATTTTATTAAGAAATATTGATTTAGAATTGCGGCAATATGTATAAGTTATATTTGTATTAATGCATTATCCGAATTTCACCGTTACTTAGACAAGGTTAATTGCAAGACTTTATTGCAAACTTAAATTTGTAAATAATAATAAATTCACTTTTGTTTATATTTAAAATTATGAATTTGTTTGTGAATTATTTCATGTGAGTGTGTTTCCTTTTCTAATTATATAAGTCTCTGAAGAACTTGTTGGTTTAAAAATGTGGTATGGGTTATTGCGGAATTTCATAATGATTATCGTGTGTTAAGTAAACGGAGTATCTAATTTGTTTTCGAGGATCGGTTAATGTAATATAAGTTTTCAAAAAAATAAGCAACACCACATAATGCATTAAATTAAAATTTGTATTTAATTTTTATGTATAAGCCTTTTTTTTTTTTTTTTTTCCAACCATACAATGTTTTCCCACTATATTTACAATTAATGATCCTCGGTATCAAAATTATAAAGCATCTCAATCTCAATCCTTTTAACCACCTTATTTATTCTAATTGTTATGTAATAACAAATAATAAAATTCAAGATAAAAATAGATTCTCGCCTATTTTAAACAGTTGGATGAAGGCTTGAATATGTTCGTTCCATCACTGTCAATATTTGAATCAAACCGATCTTAACTAAAAAATATGCTCACCAACCAATATTTATCAAGAATTTTTGTTCTATTATCTTTCTTTATGATATGAATTCAATACAGAAGATGATGAAATAAGTTGTTAAGGTTCATTTTTTTTTTCTTTTATTTTGTCTAAAACTGTTAAATAGAAGAGAAATTATGACTTACTACTGTCCACAAAAAGTAAGCCCAATTATTTTTTTTTTTTTCTCAAAAACTCTTCATTTATTCTTCCAAATTTATTTCATCGCCTTCAAAGTAATCCCCTTTGGACACAATGCACTTATGCCAACTTTTTTTCCAATCCTCGATGCATGTTAAAAAGTCATCGGCAGGGATGGCCTTCAAAGCGCACGGCTATTCCCGTTGAATATCTGCAATCGACTCAAAAAGGTGTCCCCAGAGTGGTCATTTGAATTTAGGGAACAGCCGGAAGTCTCACGGTGTGAATACGGTGGTTGTAGAACGATATGGTTTCATTTTTGGCAAAAAATTGACGGAGAATCAATGCAGTGTGAGCTGGCACATTCCGTGTTTTCGGTACCAATCGAGATTTGACACGTTTGAGGCCCAAAATGGAATTAACCGATCCTTTTGAAAATCCAACGTCATCAGCAAGGTCTCTAATTGTAAATCGACGGTTTGCAAGCACCAAATCTTTAATTTTTTGGACGTGAGCTTCGTCGGTTGAGATTGAGAGGGCTCTTCGTCTTCAACGCGTCCTCTGCCTTCTTTGAACTGTTTATAATACCACTTCTAAACATTTCTTTCCGATATAGTTTGCTCACCGAATGCCTTCTTCAACATTCTATACGTTTCCGCACACGAGTATTCTTTCCCCAAACAAATTTAATGCAAGTTCTTTGCTCAATTAATTGAGACATTTCAAAATTCGCCGGAATCAGTTTTAGCATCTCACAAAGCCAAGCGTAACTCAAGCACTAATGCATATTTTGACGTCAAATTTCACACAGATGTCAAGGACAGTGCCAGCAACCAGCAAATTGAAATTTCATAAGCCCCTGGAATTTTAACTGGAAAATTGGTCTTACTTTTTTTTACACAGTAGTATTAAGTCCTAAAATTGCGATCTTCCCTTCAGAAGTACGATTGTCAAGGGTTTTATCCATTTATGTGACCTGAGGACGCGAAATCCTAAGCAACGAAAAGCCCACTAACATTATTTCATGAAAATAATTACATTTTTTTAAATTCAATTTCTCTTATGAAATTAATTTCTACTTCATGAAATTTACTTTAGCTTATTAAGTTAAAAAGTTATTTAAAAGTCATAAATAACTTTTAATCTTTATTTACGAGTATAAGGGTGAAAAAAAGCTAACTTTAGAGTATTTTATTTTATAGAAAATAATTTCTATAGTGTCAATAAAAATGACACATAAAATGAATTCACGAATTTGAATTTCTATTAGAAACCACTATTATTTCTCACCTTCACTGAACATTCGAAATCCTTTCATCTAATTTAATTAAATCACGTGACAAAAATGTTTATGTTATTTTAATTCAATATGTGAAAACTAATAAATGAAATCAATATTTATGTAAACTTGAATAATTTATTACAAAACATTGAATGCTTTAGCAATTATATCTTATCTCAGACGGCCATGAATGATCTGTTACTATTAGGTTTCGGTGGGATTTTGTAAATCTTACGAATACTTTTTTCGTAACGCTTCTATACTGTATACAGTCTAAAGATTCTACAGATGGGATTTTTCACGCCAAATTTTGCATTGTTATAAAATTAGAAATTTTCGTTAATCATTAAAAGAGATGAACATTAGAAAATAAGAAGTAGGATATTTTTTAAATTTAAAAATAAATAGAGTAGAACAGAAAAGAATTTCCATGCAAAAAAAAAAAAAAAAAAAACTACATCTAATTTATGAAATTGTTTGAATTCCAATTCACTGATGCAATTTTTAATTATGTCCTACGTACATCATGTGGTTTATACATATCAGACTTGATCTCAGTCACGACTGAATGACAAATATGTAGCTGATTCAGCTCTATCCAAGCCAGGTCTGTTTTATTACACTTACATTTCTCTATTGTAATTTGGAATGAACATCCCGAATGGCATCCTCAATCTCTCATCAGTGACATAAATTTCTGACCTACTGGTTTAACTTGTCATTCCCGGTATATAAATGGGAATTTTCGTATCGCTTCACATATTCAAGTTTACGAACTCTTACTCTTCTACTATTAAAACAACTACTACATCACTGTGCCTAGAGCTGAGTTGCCACTTTACAGTTTGGGAATGATGTGGGTGATAGAAGTCTGACTGGACTCCGTGACGCTCTTACCGTCATATGAGACCAGGACCTACGGCTTAATGTGGATTCCGAACCACTAAAAACATCCCTGGCGGGATTCGAATCCGAAATCTGTGGTGCCATAGCCACTCAGCCATCATGCCCCCATCGTGGAAGGACTGCACTTCTAAGCCAAAAAAAAAAAAAAAAAAAAGAGAGACTCGGCTACGCATATCGTTGCACGACATATACTTCCTCTCAGGCGGTGAGAGACTGTAGGACAACTGATCATTTCTCCTAAACGCCAGAAGGGACGCTCCTGCCAGTGTATAGGAAGAAGCTGGTTACAAAAGTAGATTTCACAATATATCAAACTGGCCATCTCTAATTTATGATTTCATTTGACTTCCCTTTTTTTCAAAACACATCATACTAGTAGTTCTAACTATTATTACCGCCAGGATTCGAACCTGAAACCTGTAGCATTGAGTGCCAGAGCGCTATACACTCAGTCATTTAGGCCCCAATTCTAACTCTACCAACTCTTCTGTGTATATCATAGATGGATTTATTTGTATCATTATTTCTTATTGGATCTCTTAAAAATATGATATTTTGACGCGGGTCATGGAATGACCTGGTTGATAATTAATGATGTTTCTGAAATAAAAGACTTAATTCGAACCTATGAAAAATTAAGAAAACTACATCTGTTACCGGTAATCTAAAAGGTAACAGGAATCTCCATACGTAGGGTTTGAAAGAGTGGGCGGAGGTGTGATTTGACAGGTGCATATTTGGAAGTAGACGTTTCAAATTATGATAGCACCAGAGCGACCAAAGTGATGCCTTTACTAAAAAAAAAAAAAAAAACTTCAAAAATTTAATGGTGTCATACAGCAAACGTGAAGAAGCCTAAGCATTTTATTGGAGGAAAAATGGTTAGCGTCAGCTATTTTATTTGAGAAATAAAAATTAAATTTATTATAAGTTTAAATGAAGAAGTACATATGTGGCTGCTTCCACAACATAACTTTTTCTATTTAAAAAAATTTTAGAAAACATATGCCTTTTCAAAGTTATTTATTAACAATTTTATTGTAATTATATATATTCACTTCCAAAACTTAAGCACGTAACGGTAAAATTAGAATAAATCGATAAATACTGATTTGATAGACATAGCAAATATGGTTGCGCAGTAAACAAAACAAGAATTACATACAAAGATGAAAACACTATTAGATTTTCATAAGTTTTAAGATGTTTCATATTGGAGTCTTTAAGAAAAAGTTGCCTAAAATCAAAACAAACAACACCGACGTAAATAGGATATGTTAGCATCTATACTCTGCATACAAAGCTTACAGCGTGTGACCATGCTTTACGTGAGGTGAACAACCACCGCAGAGCGAAGTAAATGACATTCCTTGCATTCCTTTATCATATTATATTCCTCGTATTCCGCATCGTATTTCTTTGCAACACTGTGAGAGACACTGGATGTGAAAATCTTTTCCACAGCACAGACCACAGATTTTCAATGAGATTAAGGTCCGGTAACTTCATATGCGCAATCCCCTCACTCTCCAGGTAATCGTCGGCGATCACAGATCTATGGGGATGTACATTATCATTAAAAAGAAAGCAGGACCAACTTCTGCAGCGTATAATGCCGCAGTAGGGTCTAGGACATCATCCGAATACTGGACAGCCATCACAAGAACTCAATTTAACAGTATGCAGGTCGGTGCGATACCCAAACGAATTTACAGCCTGCACTATGATGCTTCCACTTCGGAACGCGTGATATTCGGGAAAGTTCTGAGGGTGATTACGTGAGCCGTCTTTTCTCCAGACCCTTACACACATTCCATCTGGTTGCAGGACAAATTGCAATCCAGTAAGACACAGTCCAATTGGCAAGTTGCCGACACCACTTCAACCGTGCTCCTCTGAATTGGATGGATATAAGAACACACACTCGGGTTACTTGGGCATATAGTCCACTTACATGTAGTCTTCGGCGCATGGTAATGGCAGATTTCGTCTTACTAATTGAAGCCGCAATCATATATGCCAAACGTGTAGGGATCCGGGTTCGATTCCGCTTGACTACAACAGCAATATATCGATCTTCGCAGGGGTCGTAATCCTTGATGATGGCATGTTTCCATAATGCTGGAAATTACGGAATGATGAATGTTGAAGTAAAGAGCAGCATATGTGATGGATTGTCCTGCTACCATGCGTCCGACAGTAACCCAGCTCTCAGTCTTCCATCTATCTTCTGAAAGCCATAAAAACGCGTCTGTCTTAAAATAAAAACGTACGAAAGTACTAAACACATTTTATCAACATTTAAATGCAATTCTAACCCTTCACAATGCTGACTTTGTATACGACTACTTGTTTTTGCATATTTCAAGACTCGAAACCGTAGCGACGAAATTTAATATATCAAATTCAGATTGTTTTTCAGAAATTATCATTTTCCCCTGCGCTCTTAAATTTCGGCAGTGAGTGTATATATGTATATATGTAGCTATAGTATACATGTACATTTTGGAACAAAGCAATAACAGGCTTTATTGACAGAATGGTGTTAGTAAAAAGCATTGTGTGGCTACGAGGAAGAACAACAAACAAAAGTTAAGTTAGATATAACCTCTTCTAATTGTAACGGTTGCGTGACATCATCTGTTTATACTCAATACGAAATTATCCAGCAGTTCTTGAAGTAAGAGTTGTCACACTTCAAGGAACATCTTTTTCTGCTGTCTAGTGTTCTCAGAAGAATAGGATTTGCTGACAAGCGTCTTCCCAAAGCATCCCACCCTTGTTCGTTGGGATTTAAATCAGGTGAGTAAGCTGTCCAATCTATTCTACAGATATCTTCACTTTCTAGAAGCTCCTCAACAGCGAAGGTCCTGTGTGGACGCACAATGTGGTTCACAAAAATAAAGTCTGTATCAATGGCCCGCCTGAACAGACGCACAAACTAAGAGTTCTCTTGTGGGAAGATAATTTCGCCGCATTAACGATCTCTGGTAAGTGAGAAACTGTCGAAAATATGGAGTTCCGTTCGTTCATACGAAATAATGGCTCTTCACACAAGCACTCCGGGACCATCCCAAAAGCCTCTGCCCCTGATGTTAGTGAGATGAAACCACGTCCCTACCTCTGAAACGTCCCTACCTCTGAAACGTCCCCCCACGTCCCTACCGTTGAAAATCGTTGCTCAGACTGAAATGACACTCATCAGTAAACAGAAAGGGACGCTATTGATGAGTCTTTGTATTATTGACACCACTATAAATAGTGCCATCGATGGGCTGCTGTTAATGGTATGCAACATTCAGGACGACTGACGGATGGAGGAATGCTCACCGAATACCTGTTGCAAAATTCTATACGTTTCCGCAAACAAAATTGAATGCAAATTCTTTGCTCAACTAATTCAGACATTTCAAAAATCGCAGGAATCAGTTTTAGCGTCTCACAAAGCCAAGTGTAACTCAAACACTAGTGAATATTTTGACGTCACATTTCCCACAGATGTCAAGGACTGGGCCAGAAACCTTAAAAAGAAAACAAAATTGAAATTTCATAAGCCCCGGTAATTTTTAATTGAAAATTGGTCTTACTTTTTGGACACAGTAGTAAACCCTTTTTTTTGAATTTGTACTGTTTTATGGTCACAAGATTATCATTCAAGTACTTATATGCACATACTACGTGTGAATTCATTTAAGCTTGGAATCCTATTGAAATGAAAGAAGAAAGCTATCTTTATAGATACAGCACTCAATCTCTTGGAATCCAACAATTTAAAATTATAAGGGCCTCATTCAAGAAGTCGTGTCATTAAGCGAAATCCAAAAATAGGAGAAACACACACAGAAGGAGAAAACAAAAGCTAAGAAAAGTGCATTTTTCTTCCTTTTCCGATATGTCCTCTGGCAGTAGAGAAAAAAATGGCATTCGTGGAATGCAACAGGTGGGAGGGAGAGAGAGACGAGACGAGCTGCACAAGCTGTTGCATCCGTAGCCGATCGATGAAGTTGCGTCAAGAGCTGGCGCTGTGTTGGATTTTTTTTTTCTTCTTTGTTTCGTGAACCAAAATAATAACTGCGTTCACAACAGCATTTTCTTAACATTGCATTTTATATGCCATAAAAAATTTAATTTTAATTATTAATGAAATTTTTTTCCTTTACTGTTTTTTTTTTTTTTTTTTTTTTTTTTTTTTTTTTGACATTATATGTCTCGTTGCTATTTAAGGCTCCTTATGTATTTAAAGAAAAAAATTATTAAAACATAATTTAGGGTTAGTTGGTATATAGTCTGATGAATTTTAAAAATATATATATATATTGGCAAGTTTATAGCTTGGAGTCAATTATAGATTGAAAAATGTTTGAATCACACTTACACTTGTTACATCACACACACATTAACACTTGTTTGCGTAAAATTCCTTTTTGAATGAAATGGTGGTTTTCTTATATGTGTATCGAGTTCCATAGAAGCATTGAACGTAAAAATTATCATATTTATTTATTTCTAATTTAATTTTTAACAACTCCATTTATTAGAAGCAGTTTTATAACTCAATGATTATTCTTTCCTTTATTTCTACTTACGCAGCATGATAGGAATGCATTGGGCATAATAGAAAAGAATCGCTATTGTTTACTATTGCAAATACCTATTTGTTTACTATTGTCAATACTAATTTGTTTACTATTGTCCCTACTATTATTTCTTTTGGTTATTTATCAAATAATATCTTTTGTGCGTAGGAAAGTTATAAATAGAGCATGCATAAATTGTTCCTTGTCTTATTTTTACATAAGAAAGGCCTTTATTCAAAGATCAACAACTGATTTGTGAAAATTTAAAAAAATTAGGTTAAATGCATACCGACAACAGTATTGAGGATTTTATTTATGGTTATTATCATTTTTATTATTGATTGAATATTTAAAAAAGTATCGTGAAAGATGAATATACTTTCTTTTTAACTTAAATTCGCAAAAAGAGATGAAATGAAAACACATAAAGAAACAAAATGACATGCAAATAATTCAAATGAAAAAAGAAACTGTAAGTAAAATAAGAAAGTGTAGATTGTGAATACTTCTTCTAAAATTATGAAAGCACAGATTGTTACATTATCGGCAAAAGTAAGAACGCAGCATTTGAAAGCTACGTTTTTACGAACCAATTTCAAATACAGTCAGACAATGATAAATCATATTGAATTTTTAAATATACAGTTTCAAATCAAAAGTTATGAAAACAAATATATATATATATACATATACAAAAAAAAATTTACAATTTTAATTCTTAGACAGAAAATTGAAAAGGAATCTAAATTGAAAGGCAATTGAAAAGGTATCTAATCCAAAACAAAGAAAAATAAACATCCGTAAGGTATTCAGAGGGAAAAAATTGCAAAGTATATTAGTCTCGATGAAGTTACGAATTTTAAATAAATGGAGATTTTTTGCGTGTTAAAAACTACTTTGAGTTGATGAAACGCTTTCACTCAATGTTTTCCAATTAGTCACCACAGGCAGTGGTAGAAATGGGGAGTTTGTTAGGGATGGAGTTAAATGAGGGAGGGGAAATCGGCCTATTTCTTCGAATTTCAACAGTACATTTGACAATTTGTTTTCTTATTCACAATATAAAACTAATGAAACAAATGACACTCATTTGAAATTAGGAAAAAACAACACCAAATTTTTTAATAATAGTAACAAAAACAATTATTTGCTGAAAACGTAATTCATATACAAATGTAATAAAAAGTAAAAATTAATGAATTACTGAAAACTGGAAATTGAAAATTGAATTATCTAAATAATATTGGTTTGATTCATTTTGCAAAATATGTAAAAATTTAAAACTCCATTATATTGATGTTTCAATATTATTTTATCGTCAAATGCATTTCAAAACAAATAACTTTGCGTAGTCCTACATTGCAATCATGACACATAAATCTACTTTTCTTCTGTGATTTTCTCCCCTATCCAATATGATTGTCTCCGAAACGACTGCTCGCATTTTGTTTTCTGTATACTGTGCATGCTGTTGGAAAAATTATCTTCCAATTAAGAGCAAATAATTTTTCCAATGTGAAAATACATTTATCATAATTTTTCGCTCGTTTTTTCAACTAGGTTTTTCGACTTGGGGGTTTCTTTAGTCTTCAAACTCGAAATATTATTTTGAGGCACAGACTTAGTATACAAAATCTATCAATTTAAAAGAAAAATATCGGATTTTTTAAAAATATCTATATTGTTATGTCTCTTCCTTTTTTATATATTCATATTTTAACTTTTATACATTATACACACACACACACATATATATATATATATATATATATATATATATATATATATATATGTATATATATATATATATATATATATATATATATATATATATATATATATATATATATATATATATATATATATATATATATATATATATATATATATATATATATATATATATATTTTATATATATATATGTAGAATTTGTTTTTGTGGTAATCAGCAGGCGGCGACACCTTACGGTCGCTTCTCTTTGACAGAGCCTGTTTACGATGTGGGGAGATCCCCGTAGATGAAGAAAGGTAAGAGAACGCTGTCAGGAACGGATGGGAGGCTGCGTCAAGCAGCGAGAGAATGGACGGTGCTGTCCCTTAATTAATTGTTAATGTAAATGTCGCTGTACATATAACCGCGCTTAATTAAATGTTGTTGTTGAGAGAAAAACAACGTTTCGTTGATGTGTTTTGAAATACACCCCTAGACACCCACTTCAAAAGTTCAGCTTTTATTAGACTGGTAGAGAAGTCTAACAAAACTGTAGGTTCGACCGGGATGAATCTATTGAAACCGGTGACTCTACATATATATATATATATATATTCTCTCTGACTGCAGAGGCTTTTAATCATTTAAAACTGAAATATGGCTTTCGGTGGCTTCCCGAGTTGGTTCCCAAATCTTTAATTATTTCTATATTTATTATTGATAACTAAGTAAAACAGACTCCTGATATTTTATTTCTGGAAAACTCCACTTGGTTTACTATGAAAATTTGCAAAGCTTCCATACTGTTGCAAAAAAAATTCAGCAGGAAATTAAGTTGGTGAGGATTTTGTTTTGTGTGTTAAAATTTCAAGCTGCAGAAATCGCCCCTCTTCCTCCAAGTCACGTTTTAATAGGATTAACATCACTTCTACCCAAAATGTTAAGTGGAAATCATAGTCCCTCAATCTACTTACTGCAGTCTGAAACTATTTTAATTTTAACCGCGAAGAATAGAATAACATTGCAATTTTTATATATATATATATACTAATGTGCCCAAAAAGTAAAACCAATTTTCAATTTAAATTACCCGCGCATATCGAATTTCATTTTTTTTTTCTCTTTTAGGTAAATATTCATTAGTGTTTGAGGTTCGCCTGGCTTTGTGAGACGATAAAAGTCATTTCGGCGATTTTTGAAATGTCTGAATTAATTGAGCAAAGAACTTGCATTCAATTTTGTTTGCGGAAACGTATAGAATGTGGCAGAAGGCATTCGGTGAGCATTCCTATATCGGAAAGAAATGTTTAGAAGTGGTATAAACATTTTAAAAAAGCAGAGAACAAGAAGAAGAAGAAGGCAGAGAACGCGTTGAAGATGAAGAGCCCTCTGGTCGACCACCAACCTCAAACGATTGAAGCTCACGTTCAAAAAATTAAAGATTCGGTGCTTGCAAACCGTCGATTTACAATTAGAGACCTTGTTGATGATGTTGGAATTTCAAAATACCATTTTAAAAGAAGTTTTGGGCCTCAAACGCGTCAAATCTGTATTGGTACCGATAACACTGAATTTTTGGAAAACACCGTTGCGTTGAAGTGTGTGAAACAATGTTTTCTGACTATCAGGACAAATTGAAATGCATCATAACTGAAGATGAGACTTGGATTTATGCTTAAAATTCGGAAACAACCGGATTATATTA
>BPLR01020736.1:0-37306 GCA_021605095.1 Caerostris extrusa
ACGTATTGCTGGCTGCATCTTGTTCTGTTTATGACAAACCTAAATACGCACACGCGCCAACCGCAGCTACAGATTTGGCGGTTTTTGATGGCGCCAATCTACAACTTAAAATTTTTGTTCCAAATAATAAAACATATAAAACACTTCATTTAAAAATCAAAACGCTTTCAATTCGCTAAGTCCCACACGATAAGCACACTGACTGAAATTGCATTTCCAAAACTTACGTTTACCAAAAATAAAGTCATGTCAAGGGAATTGGGACATTTTCGTTGTTTGGTAAAATATTTCGTTCTTGAAAAAATAAAATTGCATCTTGTTCTGTTTTTATGGCAAATCCCAAATACGCATTTTCGTAGCACTACAAAATGGCGTCAAACTCAGCAAATTTGCAGCTGCTAGATTAGCGCTACTAAAAAATCGCCAAATCTGTAGCTGTTAGATTGGCGACACTTAAAACCGCCAAGTCTGTCGCCAATGTATCGTTAATACGTAAGTACCAATGACTATATTAAGTATTCATAACTACTCTGAAGATAATTATTTATAGCAATAATTGTTACATTATAATTGGTAAAATACATTGTAAATAAGAAATTATTATTAATAATTTTAATGCTTATTCACACATTAAGATGTGCTTAATGGTTATTTACTCAGTCATTTTTTATAAATCATAAACAAACATGAAATCTGACTATATGACAGTGACTATATTAAGTATTCATAATTATTCAGAAGATAATGATAAAAAGCAATAACTGCTACGTTATAATTGGTAAAATACATTGTAAATATGAAATTATTATTAATAATTTTATTTAAAGATATATATATATATTTCGCTGATTTTTGTCCTATATATATATATATGATGAAAATCAGTGAAAAAAGTGTTTATTGAAATAATCTTTCTCTTAAACAGAACTACATTCAGCAGAAATATAAATAGTATTTATTTTGAATAATGTAACTTGCATTGTATCTTATATAATGTTTAAATAATGTCCTATAATAATGTAATTCTATTTAAAAGCTTCAAAAATTTTAGTAGTATTTAATACTATTGTTTAAGGGAATCTTAAAAACACAATTATACCAATTAAAAGTATTATATATATGTATATATATATATATCGCTATTTTCATCATACATATATGTTTCATATATATATATATATATATATATATTTTAGACAAGTAACCACTATATATATATGTATAGTTGGAATCTTTTATTATAACATGGCAAACACTAGCAATATATATATATATATATATATATATATATATATATATATATATATATCAGCAAACACTAAGTTTCATATATATATATATATATATGGTATTTGCTGCTAGTGTTTGCTGATCCTATAACAGTTAACCACTAAGACAGCCACAGCATAATTCACCAGGCTACTTAAGAGGTATAAAAAAGAATTTCATAAAAAGACAACAACAAACTATTTCATTTCATTTCCATATTTACAACCCACATTATAATACATTTAAAGAAAGATTAGAAATCACTCACGTATCACTTGATTTCGTGATTTGCCTTCATTCTATCCAATTGTAAAGCTTCTGAATAGGTACATTAAACATTTTTCAAGTCTAAAAAACTTTCATGCATATAATAAAAGACATTTCAGATATGAGAATAAGAAACATTTAGATAGCAGATTCACCAAACACTGTAATAGTTCTATATAAACTCATTTCTTTTAATTTAATTGGAACAATTCTTTCAAAGAATATTCTTTGTTCTTGTTGCTTAATCCCACTTGGAAGAACATCAGAAGAACAGGAGAATTCTTTAAAAAACCTTATAGTAGAGAATATTGAAAATATTCTTTCAAGATGTATCAATAATTCTTTTTTTTTGTTGTTTCTACTAATTTATTCAATTCGTTTATTAGCTCACACTCTCCCTATATATATCTTGTTCAAATTTTCAATCGTTCATAAAATACTTTTTTACTCATCCACTCAAGTTCAAATACATTTTTTGAACTTGTAGTGGAGGACACATGATGTTAATACAGTTTTTTCAAATATTAATTCAGTCATTAAATTTAATTAACTAATTTTAGATTTTTTAGATAAAAGTTGCATATATCTACCAATAGATGGCACCAGATAAACTTAAAAAAATGAATGAAAATTATTTATAAAGTACAATCTGCTATAGAGTGAAAAAAAGTAGGAATTGACTTTAAATTTTTTTTTTTTTTATATTACTTGCTTTTTTTACAAGAACAAATTTTAAGGTCGGAGTTTATGGCTTACCCGCCCTAAGCAATTTCGTTTACATGTTTAGCCATTTGATGATTTCTAACAAGGCAAATTAGCAGTTCTATAATTGGCAAAATTGAAATTCGAACAATTCTTTTCAAGAACATTTTTCGTAGTTGTTTCTTATCCTACTCAGGCCGAGAGCAACATCCAGGCAAGTCCATGAACATGTGCGGTCAAGAACATTCTTTAAAAATCTTATCGTAGAGAATTTGAAAAAATATTCTTTTAAAATGTATCATTTATTCTTTATATTTTTTTACTTCTACTAATTTATTTTGTCTATAGGAATAAATTTTACTTGGTAGGAATTTATGAGCTTACCTGCCATAAAGCAATTTCAATTATATGTTTAGCAATCTGATGATTTCTAACAAGCAAATTAACAATTCCGTTTCATTTCCCTATTTGTAACCTTCCTTACAGATGTATAAGAAAAAAGCAAAGAAAAGTATCATCTATTCAAAAAAAAAGACAATGCTATAAGCCACGCAGAAATAACTTTCAACAAACATAATGATATATTATTAACGTCACTAATGTGAAGTGTAGCTTAAGAGGTACTCACATAAAGGAAAATGCGTCACTAACATTTGAAATTCTTCTCATTAATGATGGATTGTGATGTTTCTACAAGGAGAACTATATTTAACAATAACAATATTAATAGAATTTGTTGGCATTCAGTTAAGCCTGGATCATTGAAAATATGCTTTAGAACTTAAATGGAATAGCAGCTTCTGCCCTTATTATGGGAAAAAATGAATTTTCTTTATGTGTGATTTCCGTATATTCTCAAAATAATTATTCAATGAAATAATTATCTATTACTATTTTAAAAATTAAAATTATAAAATATTGATTTCTTTTTAAAATCAGCAATGTACTTAATATATCAGTTCTTTTCAGATATATACGTTTGTTATGATTAAAATTTACAGCACAGAATCAACACATTTTATAATTAATTGCAGTTTAAAAAAAATTTACCTTCTATTAATCTATAACTAAATAAATAGAAAGAAAGTATATAATTATTTATTATGATTTCTGTTCAAATGTTTCGTAAAAATTAAAATTATAAAATATCGATGGTTTTTAAAATCAACAATATACTTAAATATCAGTTCTTTGCAGATATATACTTTTATAGTGAATAAAATGTACAACAAATTCAACTCAAAGAAGTAATTCATGTCTTATGGTATGTTATTTCACGCGCATTATAAATGAATTTGCTGTTAAAGAAAATGCTGTTATTTATTTATAGGATTAAAAGGAAATCTGAACTAATTAAATTACTGAATGAACTGAAAAATTATGTAAATAACTACGACAAAAGTATAGAAGGAAATTAAAATAACTGTTATTTTATTCCTTTGAGTAATAAAGATAAATAAAATAATTTCATAGTTTTAAATGTTTCTCATCTTAATGGTTTGGTTGTCGCTCATAATTTAGTGCACATTTTAGGATAATTAGACCGGGACTTACAGTTTGGTGGAGCCAAACCCTCACAAACATCCATGCTAGCGCCAGGATTTCAACCAGAAATACCAAAGAAAGGGTAGGGTTGGTCATCAGCACATTGCCCAGGTGAAGATTATTGACCGGGACTATCGTTCAAATTTTTACAATAATAATAATCTATATTTGTCACCTTCAAATTCCTGAATATTATTTATATTAAAAGTGCAGGTTTTTTTTAGGATAACTCTCAAAGATATTTTGTTGAAACTATAATAAATAATTACAGAGTCTTCTTTAGATTCTTAATTCTTTTATTGTTGTAAGTTTACCAGTGAAAATCATATATACAATACTATGTCAATCCTACCAATCAAAACGAAGCGTTCAATTTTTAAATAATAAATAAGTTTGAATATCTCCATAACGTTACGGCTATACTGATTTTTAATGTCATTTTTTATAGAAAGCCAATTGCCGAAAATCAATGATATTTTATTCAAACAGTTAGAAAGCTAATAATTAATAATTACAAGGTCTTCATTAGATTCTTAATTATTTTATTGTTGTAATAAATAATCATTGAAAATCATATGTATAATGCTTTGTCTATTCTAGCTAATAAAAACGAAACGATATTCCAATTCCTTAAATAAGAATAAGTTCCCATGAATATCTCCATAACGTTACGACTATCCAAATTTTAATGGCATTTTTACAAAGCCAATTGCCGAAAAACGTTTGCAAAAATTTTCATGTCAAACAGTACTCTTTAACCTAAAGGAAATTTTTTTTTCTTCAGTTAGAAGTAGCATTTGAGTCAATTTAGGAATTGAAAAGGACACAAAAAACAAAAACAACAATGGGTTGTAATTTAGACCACGACTTTGGTCTCCAAAACATTTGCTAGCATTTTCTGACAGCTCGATTTCCGAAAACTTAGTAGGGCGTATCAGGCTATATTTAAGGCTATGCTTTGTGTTAGAAATATATCTTAGGTTTTTCCATCTTTTAGTATTGTGACCATTGCAAAAAAAAAAAAAAAAAAAAAACCAAACTTTCACAATTATTTATGATTAGCAATATTTATACATAATTAATTTTTATATTATAATTCAAAATTATTTTTTTAATTTATTAAAATTCCATTTCATTTTTATTGCAATGCTATTAAAATATTAAGTTGATAAGAGTAATTTAAGTATTTTACCGATGTAATTAAATGAACTAAAAACACTGAATACGTATTGTTACTGAACTTTTTTTAGAAGAATTTTAAATTAAGTAGTGTAATCGTGCTTCCTTCTACGCACTGCAAGAAAGTCCCCAGTAGCGTTCAGGAGAAATGGTTAGTAGGCCTCAAGACTCTCACCGAGAAGAAGTACAGCGCAATCACGCGCTTCTGTTGAGAAACGTTTAGTTTGTAATCTTTCATTAGAAGATGAAATATATTTAGCACAACCCTGTGTATTTGTTGGCCTATAGACTCTCCCCAGACAGGAAATATATTTCGCGCACCCAGCGCATACCTGAGTATCTTTATTTTGGCTTATTCGTGGAAGGATTCCACGAATAAATTATATTAATATATTATAGTTAATTGTATGTGTGTGTAATGTTTGTGCGTGTGTCAATAAAGTTGTGAGTTCTCAAACCTGTGTCTCAAGACTCAACCCAACCACACCCAATTACAATCCAGCTTCACAACCAACAACTCTACAGAACATTAAACTCAGTATATTGCAGAAGAAAATTCAGTGAAATAGGAATATTTCGTCAAAATGAAAATAAACCAATTGAATGATGGTTAGTAGTGACTGCAAAGATAATTACTGTGCGCTATATTTTTAATCAAATATTGATTTAATAAGCATATTTTTCTTGAATGTGAAATGAAAATAGCATAATAATACATATAATGCATAATACGAAATTGCAGTCATAAAATGGCAAACATAGCATTTTAAGGAACCGAAATGACAATGTTACATAGAGGTTAATGTAGATCGTTTTAACGTTAATGTACAACAATTTTGTTTAGTGAATAATACAACAATGAAAATAACATAATACATAATACGAAATGGCAGAGTATAGCATTTTAAGGAACCTAATGACAATGTTACATAGAGGTTAATGTAGATCGTTTTAACATTAATGTACAACAAATATTTTTAAAATGATAAAAGCTTATGGTAGTTAAAATTTAATATCTTCCCAGGTTTTAAAGTTATAAAAAGAAAGAATGAAAAATCTATCAAATCAATTTGATTTCTTAAATCAACCAATGGGATAAATAAAAGGAGAATAAACTAAAGGGATAAAAGTTTTTAATGAAATTTCATATTTTTGATTGGTATAAAGCAATGATCTTTTAGCCAGTCTAGTATTACTGTCTTAGAGGCCTAATGGATGAATGGCTAGGATTCTGGCGCTCGGTATTATAGGTTTTTGGGGATGGAGTCCCGCCGGTGCCATGGATGTTTGTAATAGTTCGAAATCCACTTTAAACCGTAGGTCCCGGTCGAACAGGATCGTAGAGCGTTGTAGGAAGTAGTGTTACTCGCATCCGTAGACTCTCTTCAAGCTACACTTCATCCCTGGGTAGACTGAATGAGTAACATCTGTGCAGACCTAGCTTATGGCATAAAGATTAACTGTCGCTGTATTTTCCAGCGGCATTAGAACAACATTACTCTCATATACAACATACCCAACATTACCCTCATAGCTTTTTTCATAAAAAAAAAATATTTTGTATTGGGCTATTTTTCTGGTTAAAAATTTTCAGTTTCTTCAAATTTCACCAATTTTTTCCCGAAACATTACTATACAAAATATTTAAAAAATTTTGAGTTTATAAATATTTGTAAAATAAATTAATTTCGTAACATTACGGAAAATCAATTGGAAACCATAATTTTATTAAAATATAAACACACGCATGAAAAATTAAATTATGCATTCATTTCAAACTATGTTAAAATAATATTTAAACCTATTTATCATGTCAGTTTTTAATGAAAAACATTTCAAGGATAAAATAGCAAAAAAAACATTACACACCTTTAATGTAAACATAATCTAGGAATACAATATTTTTTTCTTAATAAAACATTGTCACTCAGAATAATTGCATAGGAAAGTGCAATGAAACAATTCACACGAATAAAAATACTGTACATTCCGTTTCGCAATTGACTTACATAGTAAAGAGTATGAATATTAACAACAATGATAAATTGTATGCACAGAATAATTTCGGCTATTGCCTATACAAGTCGTATAAAATGATGCTTTGTCAGCAATATAAATTGTTGTTGTTGTTGTTTTATTAAAATCTATTGAGACTAATTTCGTAGAAAAATGCGATGAAACAATTCACACGAATACAAATACTTTACATTCCTTTTTGCAATTGACTTACGGCAGAATAACAGTTTATAGAACGTAGAACAACGTTCTTAAGGTTCTACAGGGAAGGGGGGGGGATTTATACACATACATTGAAAAAAATTTAGCTTTAAAATTTTTGTTCTATTCTGATAAGTACTGAATGATGTAGTGTCACATTTTTGTGTTAGTCATTTTTGTTAATATTTCAAAAAAGTAAAATTTTTTGTTTGGTAATACTACACTTAATATTGGACTACAAGATAGTTGTTCTTTTAAAAGTGATAAAATGTAGTTAATTAAAAGAAGCTCTTAATATTATAATATAAACTCCTAGCTATTTAATGAACTTTTGACCGTCTTTTAAACATACACCATTTAATCCCTATGTAGTAAAAGAGCTCTGATGGTTGAGTGGATGGCGCTCGGTACCACAGGTTTTAGTTTTGGAGTCCCGGCAGTGCCATGGACGTTTATAGTGGTTCGGAATGCATTTTAAACCGTAGGTCCCGGTCTAATAGGATCGTAGAGCGTTGTGGAGGTAGTGTTACTCGAGTCTGTAGCCTATCTTCAAGCTACACGTACCTTCTGAGTAGTGTTAAATGGGAAGCCTCAGTGCAGCCCTTGCTCTTTTATAAAGATAACTGTCTCTGTATTTGACAGCTGCATTAGAAAAAAATTATGTACTAAAGGAAATTATCAATAATGATAAACTACATGTACAAAAATAAATTCAGGCTATTCCTTATACAAGTCGTATAAAATGATATAAACTTTTATTGCCATTATTGATTTCCGTAATTGAACTTTCATTTTTATTATTGAATTAAACTTGTATGGCTATTCCCCATACGAGTCGTATAAAATGTGATCTTATTTTGTTTCTGTAACTGTACTATATAGATCACAATTCCAAAAGAATGGAACTTTCATTTTATCAATACCGAGAAGAGGGCTGATAAGGATTAATAGATCGAAAATAATTTGACTTTCTATTATAGATTAATAATAATCCCATTCCTTTGGAATTGTTACTTGTACAGTGCAGTTACAAAAACAAAATAAGATCATTTCTAATATAAGGGATTTTTATTCAATAATTTTCCCAATAGATTTTAATAAAGCAACAACAATTTATATTGCTGATACAGCAGCATTTTAATCAAAGCACCAGTAAAAAACTACACTGTGGATCGATTCTTATTTTGAAGAGGAAATATGTATCAATTTTGTATAATCAATGTTGTGATCAAAACAAGCAGCAATGTTATGAATTCAAAGTAAAAATTTTATGTTCATAAAATTCATAATAGATATAAATAAAAAATAATTTTAAAACTGCTCTATGAATTTATTTATACTTTATTAAACTGGTTTGTTTTAAGACTGTTCGCAGCAACCATTTGACCAAAACTAAAATTCGAACTTCATATACTTGTACTGCAATGGATACATAACCCTTCACTTTAAAAGATAGATTCAACCAAGCATAGTTTTGTCCCAAAACTCGTAAATAAAGCAATAAAATTCCAATAAAAAGAACCAAAATAGAACTATTATTTAGCGCATATAAAAACACCTCAATGACAGTTGTAGATCAGTAGTATATACTACTAAAAGTATTTTTTTCTCTTTATACGTAAGTTACGCATCATTTATAAAAATAATATTTCATTCAATAACATACACGAGGTTTTTATTTCTCTGTTTTTCAAAAATTCCGCTCCACGAAATTGCAAAGATTTCTCAGCAAATGGTATGGTTACAGTGAAACAGGGAAACTGGGAAAAAAAGTTAAATGAATAAAGAAATAAAACTTGATTGATATACCTTGGTTTCTTATGTATTGTTAGAAAAATTGATGTTTATAAAAATATATAAGACATGGTAAAATTAACGTGTAAACAATGTTTTTATAAGAATAAAGAAATTCTTTTCCTCTGCAATTTTGGTGCGATTAAAGTTTAAATTTCCAACATATTTTTTTTTTTTTCTGTTATACATTTATACTTTTATTACATACATTAGGAATTTTAAAAAACTGGTCAATATACAAAAAATTTTAAAAAATTAAAATTCAAAAATATTAAATAAATAAATAATAAAATAATATAAATAATAAAATAAAATAAAAATATAAAAATAAAAATAAAATAATAATATAATAAAAAATAATAAAAATAAACATATTAAAATAAATAAATAATAATAATAAAAATAAATAAATAATAATAATAAAAAAAAATAATTCTAAAATCTAAAATCAAAAAAATTCAAATTGAATTTTTTTTTTTTTATTGCACTTTCAGTTTTTCTTTCTTTTGTACGAAAATTTGGAAAAAATATTTATACTGGTTTCTTATCTAATTCAAATTGTAAATAGTACACAGCTAACATTTATAAACACAACCTAAAGATTTTTGAAGCTTTTTATGATTTAAAAATTGTAACTATAGAATAAAAAAAAGTATAGCGAAATGACGGATTATTAAAATACTCAGCAATGAGTATTTTAAATTATTAGTGTTAATTCTTACATTATTTATAATAAATAAATTTCTACAATTATTAATTTAACCGATTTCAACTGGATTCTCATTTAATTCAAATTGCAAATGTTTTTAAATGGTACGTTGCTAACATTATAAAAACAACCAAACGATTTTTTTATACTTTTTCAGATTTAAACATTGTAACCATAAAATAGAAAATAAATATAATGATCCGATGAATTATTAAAATACTCAACTTAAATTGTAAAGTGTTAATTTTTTGTTAATTCTTCCATTCTCTATAATAAATAAATTTCTGCATTTTTAATTTAACCGATTTCAATTGGATTCTCATCTAATTCAAATTGCAAATGGTGCACAGCTAACATTTATAAAGGCAACATAACGATTTTTTTGTGCTTTTTCTGATTTAAAAATTTTAACTATTGTATAAAAAAATAAAATATAGCTAAATGATGGATTATTAAAATACTCAGTAATGAAATTTAAATTAAAAGTGTTAGTTCTTACATTATTTATAATAAATAATTTTCTACAATGTTTAATTTAACAGAAATTAACTTTCCATTCCTAACAGTATTAGCACGTTAAGTCCCAATAGTATTCCTTATGGTGCCTAGGCCATACCATAGTTGTATGTGTGTTTAGTACAAAAAGTGTATGCCAGGCCATACACTTTTGTGCCTTCCTGGAGGACCAAGCAATAGAAAAATGTAGCATAAGAATTTTGAAATTAACTATTTTCTAAAATTTTAAAACGTTGAGGTTAAAACACACTTTCACAATTTTCAATGCTTTAATCATGTAAAATAAGCACTCAACGAGAAAAGAAATTTAGTATTAAAAGCAGAAAGAGTTAGCTGGAATCTCTCAGTTCAGAAAGAGCTCTTTATGTTCGGAAATCAATGTGCTATACTCTCACTGGGGCCTGAATGGCCGAGTGGCTCTGGCGCTCGGTACCACAGGTTTCGATTCGAGTCCCAGCGGTGCCATAGATGTTTGTAGTGGTTCGGAATCCACTTTAAACCGTAGGTACCGGTCCTAATAGGATCGTAGAGCTTTGCGGGGGCATTGTGACTCCGCGTCCGTATCTTTCAAGTTACACGCGCCCCCTGGGTAATGCAAAGTGAGTAATGTCTGTGCAGCGCTTGCCTTAAGGCACCCAAGACGTCCATGTCTGTTTGCCAGCTGCATTAGAAAAAAAAATACTCACTGGGCAGCTTTAACCAAAAAGCTTAACATTAGTAAGCAGATAAATTAATATGTGAATTGAGTTGTTAGTGTATTAAACATATAAAAGATAATATTTCGTAAAACAAATAAAAAAGGAACAGTTTAATTGCAACCTCATTTTAAGTCCTAAAATAAGTGCGGAAAAAAATCTTTATTTGAATAGTTGTGAATCGGTGCTTGATGGTCGAGTGTCTAGAGCTCTGGCGCTCGGTGCCAAAGGTTTCAGGTTCCAACACGGTGGTGAATGGATGTTTGTAGTAGTTCGGAATCTACTTTAAACCGTAGGTCCCAGTGTCATTTGACTGTAAAGCGTTGTAGGGGTAGTGTTATTCGTGTCCGTAGCATATCTTCCAGCTACATATCTTCCCCCTGGGTAGTGCTAAATGAGTAACTTGGGGATGGCCTGCTCACAGGGATATGGTCAATACGACCTAATCCCCCAACGCAATTTAAAAAAAAATAGCTGTAAATCGTATCTATTTAATTCAATGCGATGTATCAAATAGTTTTTAATTTCAAATCATTTCATACACATATTTTCTTTATGGATCTTTTCATGAAATCATTTCTATAAAAACATATGATACATAATTATAAAAACTTATATTCATCAATGTTTTAAAATCATCAAATGATAATGCATTATAAAGGAACTACGTTATTCTTTTGGAAAAACATGGAAACCGCTATAAAAATCCATTATATTGTAAAACAATGTTCAGTTTCAATTTTCCAGCTTTTATTAGAAACCGGAAACGACCATTTTTTCTATGAACAGGATACAATACGTGTTCTCTATAGGCAACAACAGTGTAACGTGTATAAAGAAGAGGACAAAAAGCGAAAGATGAATATTGTTCGTTTTAGTGCTTTTCAGGAGAGCAAAAGCTCATTTATAAAAGCGCAGGTATTCAAAAATAGAATGATGGGAAATGAAGGTCGTCACGTAACTGCACCTGCAACGGAACGAAGGCTTCACTTTTTTTCAGTGCTTTTATTTGAACACACTGAGGATGTTAAGATAATCTGCCTTTTTTTATATATAAAGCTATGGATAGATAACATAGATACATAGATATATAATGAAATCTATCGCTATAATATGTATTCAACTAAATAGATTATTAAATTTATAATCAAAGCATTTGTAACTGCTAACCTCCTATTTTAATCAAATTTCCTTTATGCTTATTATAAGAGTGACAATTAGACAGTTAATAATAGTTAATCTTTATAAATGTTTTATAATGAATATAATAAGGAAATCTTATATAGCATAACAGATCTTCATTTTCGATATTTTTTTCTTTCTAATGCAGCTGGCAATACAGAGACGTTTATAAACAAGGGCTGAAAGATATGCATGTAGCTTGAAGATATGCTACGGACGTGAGTAATACTACCCCCACAACGCTCGGTGATCCTATTAGACCGAGACCTACGGTTTAAAGTGGATTCGAACCACTACAAACATCCATGGCACCACCAAGATTCGAATCTGAAGTCCTGTGGTACCAATGACCAGAGAGCTAGCCAATTGGCCATCAGGCCGCAGTGAACTGTAGAGGAAATCATCAACACAAATTAAACTCTTGTTTCTTTCAAGCATTACCACTGGGCCACGAATTACGCAAATGTGAATGTATAAGATGACATATTTTTTAAAAAAAAAAAAAATCTCTTATTATATTGAAATTTTGTTAATTATTTTATTTCTGTATTTTACTTTTTAAAAAATAAAATATCCTTACAATGTTAAGGCCACAAAGTCCTATAAAAATGTTTGAAGGAAAATGACAATTAAACAAACCTTTTGAAACATTTTCGAGGAAAAACAATAATAGTTATCTATTTTATAAAATAAAGATTTTCTTGCACTCTGTTAAACAAAAAAAAAAAAAAAAAAAAAAAAGAAATCACATTCACATTGGATGTGATTTAAACATCGGGTGTGTTAATGTTAAACATTTTAGACCTATTACATACTGTCTAAAATTCTAAATGCATGCTGCGATAGTGACTCTCGTATAAAGAGTGTCTCTTATCTACAAAAGAAACATTACATAAATGTTTTTCTACTGGTATCTTATCCACATAAAGAATACCCAAGATTTATGAAGGTAGCACAGGTATTTTAAACGTTTCTTCACGATAGATGGGATTAGACGGAATCTTTAGCTATCCTATTATGATAGCGGTTATCTACAGATGGCTGTTATAAAGGAGGAAGCTGAAGAAATTTCTTGTTGATTTTTTGTTTCAAAAATGATGTTTAAAGTTTTTACAAGGTTGTTTTTCATCGAAGCAATTAAATGTACTTTTTGCGCACAACTAATTAATGAAATATTCTATTAATGCATTCATTAAAACTCAAAGAAATATTCTTTAAATGATTTAGCTCTATGAATTGTACATAGCTATAATCATTATAACAGCAATACGAATTTTACCATATACATCAAAATTTAAAGTAGTGAATGACCTATCAAAAAAAAAAAAAAAAAAAAAAATTATATAAATTTACTCTAAAACGTAATAAGATCATCAAAAGAAAACCAAAAATTATAATCATAATAACAATTATACGAATTTTACCATGTATATCAAAATTTAAAGTAGTTGTTGTAAAGTAGTATCGTTGTTGTCTTATAATAAGCATCCTCTGACATATAAAATATCCACGAGAACTCTAGATCCAAAAGAGCTTTGAAGTTTATTTCTTGCTGCTACATATTTTATTCATTGAAACAAAATGTGTTCAACAGTTTCCGGTGCTTTGCAGATCGAGCATAATGGAGATGAAGTTAGGACAAATCTATGGAGTTTGCATTGTTAGGATATGTGTTTATGAGAAATCTAGAAATAAGAATGTCTTCTTTTCGATGTTAGGAAAAAAGTCTGGGAAAAGGTTTATTACTATTCAAATGATACAAAAAAATGTATCATTTAAAACAATATTATGTCCTTCATAAATAATACTTTTATAAAGCAAGCTTTTAACTTAGTGCACTACTCATGGAACTCTCGAAGCTAAGAATTTCAAAAAAGAAAAGCTTTTAAGCAAAATCAACCTAGAATAGAACTTATTGAAAAGAAATAACCACAGAAAAGTCAGTATGATGAAGATTTCAAACTGGATATCGAAAACAAAAACCCATCATCAGCAGTCTTCAAGATAGGAAACCATGCGGAAAAACACGAATAAAACCCCAATTCAAATGAAAGTGAGTTTATATGAAGGTTCTCCAACAGAGTTTATATTACACAAGTATCCTTTTTTAACTCCACTATTAAATTTCTTTATTAAAGATCCCATCAAGGGTGTTCGGCTTTTTTTTGTTGTTGTTATCCTAGAGGTTCTGCTAATGATTTGAATGAAGGAGAGAGTATGCTGCTGAAGAGATGGTTCAACTAACACTACACCCACGCCAAGAAAACGAAACAAAAGCGAGGATTATTTTCCCCCTTTTCAAGGCTCAATTACTTCAACTTGCAGGAACAAACACCCTGCAAGATTCCACCTTAAAGAAAAGAAGTTTTCCTCCCTCGACAATAGACAAAAGAATACCCACTTGGAAGACGTTTCACCAAAACAGATGGCAATTATCTTTATTCAATAGCTTCTGAGAAAACCCTTCTACTTCTGAAATATTTTGAAAAGGCCATCGCCAAAATAAAATAAAAAAGAAATATCGGTAAAAATATAGAAAAGAAAAATATTATTTTTATTTTCTGAACTGAAACAATCATCAAACCCTCAACGCATGAGTATTCTTTCTCCCTGACTTTCTGACCTTCCGTGAAGGTCATAACTGAAAATGCATGGGAGCGCATTGGGCATGGCAAGCAATAAATTACGCCGAAAAAGGCAAATGCTAGCAAGTAATAATCACAACAATAATATTGTCATCGGATGGGTATGAAAATGCGGTAGGGAGGGGGGATAGGTAAGAATGAATGAAATTTTTTCAAGAAAAATGGATGAGAAATGTTTGGTCGAAAGGGAAAATCGCGCGTATTTTCGTCCCCCTGCGCGACTTTGCACAAACACAGGTGCATGCGCAGGTACGGTAATAACAAATGACGAATGGAATCTTAAGTGTTTCTTCAAAACAAACAGATTGCTCAAGACATTTCTCGGTATATTCAGTTCAGCAAAATGCGTGATGTCATAAAGTATACATGTCAAACAGAAAAGAAGATAAAACAATCAGTTTTTCGAATTACGGAATTGTAGAACGATGCGCAAGGTGTCTGCTTCCATGGAAAGATGAACTAGTAGGGGATGGGGCTTGTTTGTCAAATGATACCTAGACAGATAGACCTAATATGTTTTTAAGTACACAAACAAGGCTATATGTCAATGTCACAGTTACTGCAGTAAACGGTGTTTATCGTTACGTTCTTGAAAGCATGTTCGGATACAACATAAAAACATTTAAGTATCTTAAGATTCATAAAAATAACTTCCAAGATCAACCTCTCCCTCTTTTTTTTTTCTTTCCCTTTATAAACATAAGAAAAAATATTTTTGGAAACAATATATCTTACCATTGTGTTTAAATTAAAATTAAAAAAAAAAAAAAAAAAAAAAAAAGAAAATACAAAAGTAACTTTTCTAATTATACAAAAATATTAATTTTCAAAATTGAAAACGTGGACGCAAAACTTAACAAAGTTAACAAAACCTTAACGTGGACAAACTTTAATTTAAGAAAACTTTGTGGACAAACTTCAATTTAATAAAACTTTGTGGACAAACTTCAATTTAACAAAACTTAAATGTGGACACAGAAATTTCCGTGGACAAACTTTAATTTAATAAAACTTTACGTGGATAAACTTTAATTTAATAAAACTTTACGTGGGCAAACTTTAATTTAACGAAACTTTAATGTGGACACAAAACTTTACGTTTAATAAATAACGACATTACCATGCGAATGTGATATTAAAAATACTAAATGAAAATGGGAAATATAATATTTAAGAATAAATCCACATTTTCCAAAAATTCAAGTACAAAAATCAACATTTTTTTCAAATAAAGTTTTAAAATTTTATTTTATTATCGTTTTGTTATTTTAAACACAAATTTATATATAAAAAAATAAACAAGATTAAAATTGACATTTCTATAAAAATATAAACATTTCTTTATGATCTTATGCTATTTTCTAATGGGTATAAGTTGTAAAACAAGAAATTTTATACATGAACTAAAAAGTAATAATATATTCACATTTATAGCTCTTTTTTATTAATTTATTTACTATTCTAAATGGCAATTGTAAAAAAAAAAAAATCTTCAGATGTGAATCTAATACAGCAATAAAGTTTCTTATATTTGTTTTAGTTTTACCTTTATTTCTATTGCTAATATTATTATAATAAATTTTGTATACAGCATATTATTTTGAATCTACTACCTATTTCCATTTATTTTTCAAATCTACAATCCTATAAGTTAAATAATAGATTGTCAATCTAATAACCGTTAATTAATAATTCCTTAATATTATTTTATAATAATAATACTCTTAACCCTAATTTTACAACAAAGTATAAACATTCCAACAATTATTAACAAAAACATTTTAAATTAAAACTAAATAAATAAAAGTATAGCTCCATAAAATATTATTGAATTTAAGCTTTCTATATTCTTCTTATTCTTATTCATTCTTATTCGATGTTTTATGAAAATTTAAACTAACAAAATGAATTTTTCATTAGTCAAATTAGTTTTATTTCACTACCGACAGGGAAAATTAAAGTAGCTAACTCGTTATATAAAAATCTCTCTCATTCATACAAAATCTGAGAATTAACATATTGTTTTTATAAAATAAAGAAAGAAAAGAGGAACATCTTCCTGTTTCGCCCTGTAGGATATTTCCGCTACACCTAGTTAAATCATGCGAACACAGTCGCAGTTAAAATATATTTCCTCCTTTTAATTAAAACCTTTCCACTAGAGCCTACTGGAAGTTTTGTTTAGAAAGTAAGGGTAGATATATTAAATACACAAAAAGTATTGCAAATGTTCTTTTTTAGTCTATAATAGTTACATAATAAAAAGTTTTTAGTTTTGTTATCGTGAATATGGCATCGTTCTGGTAAATACAGAACGATGTTGCCAAAAGCGTGAAGCGAAAAGAAAGGAAGAGTTAGTTGTTATACAAAACAATAATTAGTCTTTTCGAGGATCATAATATTTTAATGAGAGTAATAATTTGCCACTTTTAGAAATTTCTTGATTGTAGAAATTTATATGTGGAGCGCGTTGTTAATATTTATGATTATGTCAATATCAAATCACGTGCTCTGTTTTGCGTTATGAATAGATTAATAGACTAGTAGACAAAGTATGTACCTTTGAAATGATCTATAAAAATAGTCAAAAGTAAAAAGTATGTTTATAATGTAAATAAAGCGTTAATAATTGATTTATCATTTGATATGTTTCAAAACATATAAATCAAAATATATGATAATATAAAATGCAAAAAAAAATGAATAATTAAATATTTTACACATTTTAAGGAAATTTGAGGATATGACCTCATTTAAAATGTGTTAATATGAAATAAAATAGTATGATTTGAACCGAATTGGTATTTAAAGTTAATTAGATGTTTTGAGAACGACAGAAAATAGCATAATTTTTATCTGGTAATTTCATTATTAATAGGCTTTTCAAAAATTAAGGGGAAAAAAATCAGAAAAATTGCAATTGCACGGCAAAATTTTCACAAAAATTAACCAGTAAATGTTAAAACTGATGTTAATATAACAACTAATTTGCACTAGAATGTAATATGCAAATTAGGGAAGATATTGTCATGTAACGTCATTGAACTCTCTAAAAACAGTCTTTAAAAGCGTCTGGAGTTTATGCGCGTAGAACTATGTAGTGAATTTTGGAAATAACCATTTTTTTTTAGATATTTGACATTATTTATCTGAATGATTACAACTGAACCGTTGGGAGAATAGAAACATGCAGAATCCTATCCATTTATCCTATGTAACGAGTTGATTAAATGTTACCCTTCTGCACTTCATAAACAATGGATTACATTAAGAATTCGGATTCTAAAAGGTACAATATTTGAAGACAGCTGGTTGAAGCTAATAACTTGGAGGCTTAAAACATCAACACCAGCTCATCTCATGCAATATCTACTAAAGGCTGATATATAGATGGACAATGCGCAGAAAGTCTTCATGAAGAAAGGCTGTATGCAGACAATCATTGTGTGTATCACATACATGTCCAGTATTATTTGGGCTCCTCGCACAATGACCTCAAAAACTGTACATTTTTACTGATGAGTTCAGATTTTTTTGCAAAAATGACCCTAGAAGGTTGTTAGTTCTGTAACATATTATCTCGCTATTATCCAATTGGATAACTCACTATTATCCCAGTCATATCAATGGAAGAGACGTATTTAGTGGATCTAGTATATATTTATAGGTAGGTATCTCTTTGGATGGCTACAGTAATCTCGTCTTTGTATTTACACTGTACACTCAAGAGCCAAAACATTATGACCACCCCTATATTTTGCAATGAACTCGCTTGGATGACTGGATGACGTGGAAGGCACGTGATCAGGTGGAAGTGGTATTTAACTACTGCTGGAGAGTCTGAAGAATCATTCTTTCACTTACTCTGTGTGTGATGGGAACACATACAGAAGTAAGTGAAAGGTGACAGGTGGTCCTAATGTTTTGGCTCTTGAGTGTATATCGATCCAAAAAGCCACATTCAGCAGCCAATTATTAATCGTAAATTTATATATGAATTAAGATGAGAAGGTTAAGGAATCTATCCTCATTGGTACTCCGTAATCGGCACGGCAGTTGCGAATACGGCTGATTTGTATTTTTGTTCAAATTATTTGTCTTTACGCAGACGCAATTAGTAACTCCTTGGTACAAAAACGATCATGCAGATGATTATTATGCGTATGGATTGTGAACAGGCCAGCATTTCTCCGGATTTCAATCCAACTATGCCATGTTTGGGATGCTGTGGGGAGACATATTGCTACACTTGGAGAGCCCTCCAAAGAGATATCTACCTACAAATATATAGACTCACTAAATAACCCTACAATCCTTCAGAATCTTCTAACTGTGTTGATACAACAATGGGTTTTACATCCAGCCATGCCCGAGTTAATGCTACTCATTGTCCAAATTAATAAAATATGTCTGCCTAGTTAGCAAAACACTGTTTGACTAATGTTTTTGCCATTATATTCCAATGAATAGAAATTTCCCATTTATAACTTTTATGCTTTTTTTCCAATTTTTCTAGCCAGTGTGTAATTGCTAAATTTAAATGCTTAATAATGTTAATTAATGATTATTTTTAATAATCTTATTATTAATAATTAGATAAGTATTATTTATTAATGATTGATCTTAATCTATTTTCCCAAAAAATGTCTTTTCATGAAATTTAATTTAATTACCATGTGGATTTATGAAATTTAGGTTCGTTTAAAGAAATTTTATAAATCATATTCTTACACGATAAATGGAAATTTTTAAGTTTTCACATTTTTTTTTTCTATTTTAATCAAATTAATACTTTCTTTAAATGCTTATGTGAAATTTTTCTTAGTAACATTACAAAAATAAATGTCAGTTTAAATAGAATTTTCAAAGAAATTTCAAAAAATATGAAAACATGGTGATATTTTATGTGGCCTTCAGATTTTTTTCTTATACTTTTTAACAAATTATTATCTTCTTCTTTTCAATTCCTATTATTAATTCACACTCTCCCTATATATGTCTTGTTCAAATTTTCAATCGTTAATAAAATACTTTTTTATTCATCCTCTCAAGTTCAAATACATTTTTAAAATTTGTAGTGGATGACACTGGATGTTAATACAGTTTTTGCAAATATTAATTCATTAATTAAATTTAATTAATTTTTAGTACTTTAAATAGAGTTTTAGCAGTTCGTGCGATCAAATCGTGCGAAAATCAATAATTTTTTGAAAATTTTTGCTTTAAGTAGACGTTTTTATCCAAATAATTTTCAAGAGTGAGTTAGACAGCTTAGTGGTTAGAATGAAGGATGTTTCTCAAAAAATAAAATTGAAGAAATTTTATTTTGCCACTTAATATTGTGATTTTTGTCATATGAATATAGCATACTATATACATATATATATTAATTGTAATTATTTAATAAAAAGTAACTAAAATAAAATTTTCTTTGTTGACCTAAGTAGGAATTGACTTTAAAAATTATTTTAATATTACTTGTTACTAAATCGTTCGATTTATAACAATCTCTGTTCTACTTTCATAAACATACTTAAGATAGATTGATAAGAAGCTATATCACTATTATCATATTCAATTTTGGGTATTTGAGTTCAGTAAATGCATTAAATACGAACAGATCCTACAGATTTTATTACTACAAGCAAAATAGGCATTTAGGTCACTTTATTTTCTATTAAACGTGACATATTTTTACTAAACAAAGTAAAAATTGAAATTATATGGATATTATTTATCATAAATGAAATTATGAAATGAAATATTTAATGCTTAACATTATAAATTAAAAAAATTTAATTATAAAAACGAAAACCATATTTTTCATATAATAGAAATGTGTTTGATACTTAAATAGCTTAAACGTTAAGAATGAGTTTCAAATAAATTTAAAATTATGCATAGATAATAAAGTAATTTGTTTTCGTCTGTCATAGATAATTTGTTAAAATATTTATATAAAATGGATTTTTTTAAAAATATAAATAATAATAGTTTTTCTTAAGTGCTAAAATTTTTTTATATAATTATTTTTCATATTTTTTATTATATTTATTTTATTTCATTAAAAACGCTAAACAGATGTCAGTTTCATTTAATTTTTAAATATAGGAAAATTCAATAAAGAATAGAGTATAAGAACAAAAAATTTTTACTTTATGACATACAAAATTACTTTAAAAATAATTTAAAACACATTTACTACAAATAGGATTTTTTTGCAATGCAAATTATAAATTTTACATAATTTTCTGAAATGAAACAAAACTAGTAACAATACAATTCAACCATTTGCCCAAATTGGAATTATAAAAGAACAAATAAAATAAATCTGATGTAAGTTGTAAATCATAAATTTGTAAATGAGATTGTTTCTAGCTAAATTGATTCCTCAAGATCTCCAGAAAAATAAATCTTACCTTTATTTGAAACAAACTGAAGCTTCTTTTTGGCTTGCTTCTTTGCTTGCAGGCCAAACATAAAGCTTTAGCCATGTCCAAAACATTTGACATGTTTGGATTTCCAAAATCCATAGAGCCCGACCGCCGCAACTTGGTCATATTGCCACCTCTTTTGGCAACGGAATTCGCCAGTTTTGGTTTTGAATCAATTTTATGCACACAAAATAATTTTATAATCCAAAGAAAATTTTCATTTCCAAAAACCAAGAAGTTTCCATTGCATTTTCATGTAACGTTATCTTGCTGAAATCCATCCATTATTATTTTTTTCGAAATTCGAATTCTTGCAATATTAGCACTATTTATTTAATATTTCCACTAAATTCATTTATCATTTTTAGATAAACACAAAAGTTTGCTGAACATTCGGAACGAAAAATAAAATTCAGAATTAAAAAAAAAAATAATACTTTTAATTATTCGTTTATTTTTATATTAATTTAGCAATATTAAATTCTAAAAATTTCAATAAATTCGATGAAGAATAAAAAATAAATATAATTGTTTTCAAAATATCGATTAATTAAAAATTATATTTTCCTTAAAAAATAATTAAATTTAAATTTTGACTATTCGAAAAAAATTTATGAATAATTATTGACAAATAAAAAAAATTCCAATTAAATATTAAATAATTTAAATCCTTCAAAGTAAAATATCTGTAAGAATGAAAATATGAATACAAAACATAAGCATAATCCTACATCCACTCGCAATGGTAGAAACTAACTGAAAACCAACGAGTCGCGGTTGAAAATCGTCTGCCGCTGACGTAACGTAAGAGAGCTGCGTGACGTCACAGCGGTGCCGGCGGTTACGGTTGGTTAGACGGCCATGACGTTCAACCCCGACCTTCCAGTTTGGGGAAAATAAAATAGACTCGCTCTTTAGCTTCCGTGGAGTTAGTTGTACTACGAACGACTCCTTTCATTCTAAAACCAGGCCATCATCAATGAAAAAAAGTAGAAAGGCTTAAACGTGATTTTTAATCTAACCTTTAAACCCCCTGTAGATCTTGTTATTTTTTTTTTGCTGAAGGGCTAACCTGGGTAATTAACACGAATATCGGCCGTTAAAGAGGTTCTGAATTCTTTTTCCTTCGTTCTTCGTCAAGTTCGATTCGTCTATTTTTATTTGTTCGATCTCATTTCGCGAAGTTGATTCTTTTTTGCTGTTCTTTATTTTAACTGTTCTGGATGAATTTGGATCATATGTTACCCATCGGCCGTTTAATAATTCTTCCGGTGATTTAGATCGGAACATAGTCGCTATTAATTATCTTTATTTTGATGGAATACGCCAAAAGGAATGTAAGAATATATTCGAATAAATTGTTTTAATTATTAGAATAAATTTATTTTACGAGCTGAACGAGCAGACGATACTTTGAAAAGAAAAATAGAAAATTACTTTTTAAATATTGATAAATTTAATAATTAGGTAACAAATAAAAATAATTTTTAATAATAATAATTTTTAATAGTAATAATAAAGATAATTTTTAATTTCGATTACGATTAAATTTATTTTTTTTACTAGCTGAACGAGCAAATAGTCTTTAAAAAGAAAAATCATAATTTTTGAAATTATTAATAAGTTCAATAATTATGTGACAAAATAAAATAATTTATAATAGTTAACACATTATTATTATTAAAAACAATAAAAATTTAATTTTAATGTTACCAGAATACTACATAACATAAAAATAGTCTGTATCGAATTATTTTTGAATTAATAATCTTAATTTTAAACCAACTAAAATTGAATTAAACTTTTATTTTTTTTGCATAAGTATTCTAAATTAATTCAAAATAAAAGTTTAAATTTAGCTTTGAATATGACGATAAGCAATTGAAATGAAAATTATTAAGAAAAATAACCATTTGATTTTTGAAATTAACGTTCTAAAATTAAAATCTCAAAAATTATTGCTTAGTTAAAAAAATCATATAAATAAAAAGCTCATAAATATTTTGTTATAAGAAAAATCGATTTTTTTTTTATTCATCATTGAATTAGTTATTTTGATTTAAATTACATCAATGTTTGGAATTTTCATTTTTATCAGATTTGTCAAAACTATATATTTTTTTTAATTTGCTTATTATACTTTCAAAATTTATCACTACAAGATCGTAACTTGATTAAAAGTATATAATTTATAAAATTATATATTTTCAATATTATAAAAGTATATAGTTATTAAGAAAATTATCCATTTTGTTTTTGACGATTTCAAGCTGGATTTAAAAACAATTAACATTCTAAAATTAAAAACTCATAAATTAGTGCTCAGTTAAAAAAATTCATATAAATAAAATCATATAAATATTTTATTATAAGATAATTTTTTTGTATTGACTTATTTATTTTCATTTAAATTATAGTAATGTCTGGAATTTTCATTTTTTTTTTATTAGATTTCTCAAAACTATATTTATTTCATTTGCTTAGTATACTTTCAAAAGTCATCATTACAAGATTGTAATTTGATTAAAATTACATAATTAATAAAATTATATATTTTTAATATTGTAAAATTATATTTTTTAATATTATAAAATTATACAATTATTAAGAAAATCCTCCATTTGATTTTTGAATATTTCATGCTGGATTTAAAAACAATTAACAATCTAAAATTAAAATCTCATAAATTAGTGCTCAGTTAAAAAAAAACATCATATAAATAAAAGCATATAAATATTTTATTGTAAGATAAATCGAATTTTTTAATCACCATTGAATTACTTATTTTGATTTAACTTTTAGTTATGTCTGGAATTTTCTTTTTCTCAGATTTTCAAAACTATATCTTATTTCATTCGCTTACTAAATTTTAAAAACGATTTTACGAAACGAACGACTTTCAAAACGACAAAACTTTTCAAACGATCTTTCCATAACTATCAGATTACTATCGATAGTAATCTGATAGTTATCAGATTACTATCGATTAAAGACCGTAATATGATTAAAATTATATCCCAGTTTAATGAATAATTTTTTAAAAACTTAATTTTTTTATAATTCGTATGAATTAAATTAAATAATAAAAAAAAGTAACCATGAAATTTTCATTTTTTAGCCTAATATATAATGAGTGAGTATTTTTGCGAAAATATATTACAAAATTTTATTTAGAATTATAATAGGGTTTTAAGAATTTTATAGGAGTTAACTTTTTTTACCTATCAACTGTAACAGATTAGTTCAGATTAGTTCCAGTTTCAGTAAATATCAGAATAGATTTTAATTGAAACTATTTTATGCTAGAGAAAAATATCAATGAAAAAAAGAAAAATTCTAAAAAAAGAAAGTTTTACAATCTCTAAGCATTTCTTATATATCATATCTTAAGCATTATATCATATCTCTAAGCATTTTCTATAACATGTCTCTAATCATTTATTATCATATCTTTAAGCATTTCTTATATCATATCTCTAAGCATTTCTTATATTATCTCTAAATTTTCTTATAACATGTCTCTAATCTAATCTCTCATTTCTTATATCATATCTCTAAGCATTTCATATCTTCTAAGCATTTTCTTATAACATGTCATCTAATCATTTATTATACCATATCTTTAAGCATTTCTTATATCATATATCTAATTTTCTTATATCATATATCTAAGCATATCTTATATTGGGCCTCAAGCATTCTTATATCATGCATCTAAGCATTTCTTATATCATGCATCTAAGCATTTATTATATCATATATGTATGCATTTCTTATGTCTCTAAGCATTTCTTATATCATGTCTCTAAGCGTTTCTTATATCGTGTCTAAGCATTTCTTCTATCATGTCTCTAAGCGTTTCTTATATCGTCTCTAAGCATATCTTACATCGTGTCTAAGCATTTCTCATATCATGTCATAAGCATTTATTATATCATATCCCTAAGCATTAAACATTTATACTGTTATACATTCACATTTGTTAAAAAGCATTAATTTTATTTAAAAATTATAGCTTTTGTTATAATAATTAAAATTGTTCTTTAAAAGAAATTTTTTTCTTGCATTTTAATTACTCTTTTGGGAAAATATGTAATGGATTTTTATGAAAACGCCATAGGCTTCTCGATGTTATGATTTTTAAATAATAAGAAATATTAACGATCCTACAAACCGTAAAATTCCTACATATAGACATTCAAATTGTATTTAATAAGCAATATTTCATTTGGTTTGGTTTGGTTTGTCGCTCTACTGTCATTTGTGCACATTTTAGGCTAATTAGACCGGGACCTACAGTTTAACGTGGATTCGAACCCCTCACAAACATCCATGCTATCGCCAGGATTTCGAACCTGACAATATTTCATTTGAGAATGCAATATTGCCCAGGTGAAGATAAATTGTACTGAAAATCGTTCAAATTTTTTACAAGAACAATTTTTTTCAAAAGTCCAAATTTTCAATTTGTTTCAAAAATATCAAAAAGCGAAAAGCAAAAGGGATTTTTTTATGAAACGTTAATGATTGATTTTGTTAGAAAGCTACATCATAAAATTCAATTTCTCTTTTCTTCTTATTCGTAATAAATAACCTTGTTTAAACCATATCTAAAAATTCTACTATTTAAACGAAAAAAATCCTACATTTTTAAAATTAGTTCCCTGATTCCAGATTCGAATAACAATATTTCATTTGAATGTACATTCCATCTTACAGCCAGTTGTCTGGGTCAAGAACAATTTTTCAAAAGTAAATTGGCCTTACGTTTCTCTATCTGCATTATTGTTAAAAAAATATGCTTTATAGATGGAAGCCATCAAATGATCAGATGTAACTTTTAGCAATTCGTTTTTGTAGCAATTTTTAATGTTGCTACAGTACAAAAAATAAAATAAAAAAAAAAAATTTAATTCTCTATCTGCATTATTTAATTGCATCTATTTGCATAAAATATACTTTATAGATGGATCAACTTGTGAGATGCAACTTTCAGAAATTCATTCTTGTAGAAATTTTTAACGTTGCTACAGTACAAAAAAATAAAATAGAAAAATTTAATTCTCTATCTGCATTATTTAATTCTCTATCTGCATAAAATATACTTTATAGATGGATCAACTGGTGAGATGCCACTTTCAGAAATTCATTCTTGTAGAAATTTTTAATGTTGCTGCAGTACAAAAATAAAATAGAAAATTTTTCTCTATCTGCATTATTTTTAACATAAAATTTATTTTTACAGATGGATCAACTGGTGAGATGTAGCTTTCAGCAATTCATTCTTGTAGAAATTTTTTAATATTGCTACAGTACATAAAATATGTTTTATAGATGGATCAACTGGTGAGATGGAACTTTCAGCAATTCGAACTTGTAGCAATTTTTTTTAATGTTGCTACAATACAAAAAAAAAATAAAAAAAATTTAAATTCTCTATCTGCATTATTTAATTGACGATGTATCTGCAAAAAATATACTTTATAGATGGATCAACTGGTGAAATTCAACTTTCAGCAATTCTTTCTTGTAGCAATTTTTAATGTTGCTGCAGTACAAAAAAAATTATTTATTTTCAGGTATTTTATCCAATAAAACTTATAGGGGAATTGTTTTAATCAGGGTGGCAACCCAAATGATCTTGTGGGCCACTTTGGAAATGCACCATAACTCCGCGGGCCGCATATAAAATTATATATATGTATATTAAATAATTAAAAGCATAATGAGTTATTATTTTTGTGTTTACTATTATATGTAATATAACATAGATATAATAAGGGGCTGAATGATCGAGTGGCTAGCGCTCCGGCGTCAGTATCACTGGTTTCGGGTCCGAGTCTCGGCGGTGCCATGGATCTTTGTAGTGGTTCGGAATCCACTTTAAACTGTAGATACCGGTCTAACATGATTAAAGGTCTGTAACTTAAGGTACCGGCCTTAAGGCATCAAGACAATTGTCTAAGTGTTTGCCGGCTGCATTAGAACAAAAATAATATAATAATAATGATACTAAACGCATATCGTAAAGAAATATGTAACACTAAAAATGAAATACAAAAAATATATATAAATATAAACGAAAAAAAAAAAAAATGAAATCATTAAAAAACATTTATTTTACTAGTGCGATATTTGTTTCTCCACTCTTTCACTTAGCTTTTGCAAATCGATGCGTGCGCATCATGAGTTCGCAGAATATAATTTAATTATTCTGCGAACTCATAACTGTAAACTCATCAATAAAACAGGCAATATCTGTCCCATATTCACAAGAATATTATTTTTTAAAATCAAAGTTATTTTTTTCTCTCAATTTCGACAGTTAATTTTTCGCATAATGCATTTTTTAATACATTGCTTTTCACTACTTTGGCCATTATAAAATAAATTACGAAATATATTTATTTCTTCGTAATATATTTATAAATTACGAGTATGGTAAATCTCACGGGCCTGAAAAAATGTTCAATGTGGGTCGTGGGTTGGCCACCCCCGGTTTTTAATAGTTTTGTTAAATAAAATTAAATAAGGTTGGTGAAAGCATATATATATATATATATATGCATATATATATTATATATAATATATATATATATATATATATATATATATATATATATGCATATATATATAAATACACACACATATTATATATATATATATATATCTTACTGTATTGATTATTGATATGTGGATAAGCGCAGAAAGCGTCAATTATAGTACAAAATGATTGCAAATTTGACCTCAACATTTTATTTCTTCCAAACAGGGAAACGCTCTCTATTTTCACGGAGGAGAAGGGGTGTTGACATCATTAAGTGGCCTACGCTAGTTCTCTGAATGTGAAGCCACAGGTAAACTTCGTAAGTTAAATGAACAGTAATCAATAAATCTTCTCAGTTAATGCTTAAAGCGCAAATATATTAGAAAATAGCCAAGCTATTTAGTCAAAACATTTACAGAACATTGCAACAAAAAGAATCATTAACTAAACCTCCTCAAAGCATCCATTGTGCCTTTAATTCGCAGCAGGCCGTATGCAAAGTAGATCATTTATTGTGAGTGCCGCCGTTTTGCTGCGATTCCTTGAATGCTTTTAACGTACAAGTGGTTATATAGAACAGCACACGTCACAGCTTGACGAGGGAACAGTGAAACTCATTGACGGATTTTCCAGTGTTTAGAAACAGTAACGCGGCTATGTTCCTATTGTTGCCTGAATTCCTTTTTTGCCATTTAAAAGGAGAAAATATGCTGCATGTGGGGGGGGAACAATGCTATCAGGAGGAAAAAACAGGCCCGTTCTTTGATAGTTAAAGTATTTTGAGGGTGAAGAGAAGGGTTTCTTTTTTATTTTCTTCCTAAAAAAGTGTTCTCATTAACAAATATTTCAAAACTGCTGGACAGGTGTGACCCATATTAATAAAAGGAGAAGAAAAAAGGGGTACTGTTTGGTTTGTTTATTTTACAAACTTTAAATGTTTATTTTTTTTTTTTTTTTTACTTACAAAATGTTTGTTTTTACCCTTGCTTGTGGACCTGAATGGCCGAGCGGCTAGCGCTCTGGCGCTCGGTACCACAGGTTTCGGGTTCGAGTCCGGGCGGGCCATGGATGTTTGTAGTGGTTCGGAATCCACTTTAAACTGTTGGTCCCGGTCTAATAGGATCGTAGAGCGTTGCGGGGGCATTGTTACTCCGCGTCCGTGGCTTATCTTCAAGTTACACGCGCCCCTGGGTAATGCAAAGTGAGTACGTTTGTGCAGCGCTTGCCTTAAGGCATCTAAGACCAAGCTGTCTAAAGTGTTTGCCAGCTGCATTGTAAAGAAAAACACTTGCTTGTAAATTAATTATTATTATTACCTGATATAGGTTTTGAAATCCAAATTCACCCCTTTTGAAAATCAAACAGCTTAATACCCAATTGGATAACGCTTTGGTCTTTGGTACCACAGAATCCTGGTAATGGCTTGGGTGTTTGTTAGTGGTTCCATAGAGCGACAAACTGCAGACATGACCGTAGAGCGATAATCCAAACCAACCAGATTGCTTTCAAGCATCTGTGGCAATAGAATAAAAATCCACACAGTAATGCGGCCTGATGGCAATTCGCAATGTCGCTCTGGCGTTTAGTATCACAGAATCCTTGCGATGGCCTGATGTTTGTTAGTGGTTCGTAATCCACTTTACCACGTTATTAAACTGTAGGCCCTAGTCTAATTAACTTAAACTGTGCACAAAATGACCGTAGAATAAGAAATCAAACCAAACCAGATTGCTTTTAAGTATCTATGACAATAGAATAAAATCCACACACAGCCAGATGGCCAATTGGCTACCGCTCTGGCCTTTAGTACCACAGAAACCTGGTGGTGCCATGGATATTTATGAGTGGTTCGAAATCCACTTTAAACTGTAGGTCCCGGTTTAAGTTGCCTGACGTGTGCACAAAATGACAGCAAAGCTACAAACCAAACTTTTGAAAATCAAATTGATCTTTTTGCATTTTAAACGCACCCTTTCGCATTTCAAATTCATTTCTCTGAAAATTATGGTTCTATTTATATGCGAGTACACGTACATACACTCAAGAGCCAAAACATTATGGAACAAAACATTAACTCGCCTGGATGACGTGGAAGGCACGTGATCAGGTGGAAGTGGTATTTAACTGGTATTAAGTGGTGGTATTAATCCATGCCAAGGCGGGTTGAAGCTGTGTTGCGCGCCAAAGGTGGGACAACTCATTATTGACAGGTGGTCATAATGTTTTGGCTCTTGAGTGTATGCATGCTTACGAGGACATATATGAATAGCAGTGTACTGTTATAGGTAAAGATCAATGGTTAAATATATATAAGGGTATAGTTATTAAACTGCACCGATTTCAGTGTGCAAAGACCATACGTAACACACAGCTGCAAGTGTATATTTATTGTGTAAACATCAACACAACTGTGTATATACACATTTATATGAGTACGCAAATACACGAACGTATGCTTAAAATTATAATAATTTTCTGAGGGTTATATTTAAAATGCAACCCATTTAATTTTATTTGCAGAAAAGGGGAACTTCAAATGCAAAGTTGAATATGAAATGCAAAAAGATCAATTTTATTTACAAAAGGCTAAATTTGGATTGGTAAAACTGCATATTACTTTTTTACTAAATGATATGTTTCAAATGCTAAATGCTTAAAAAAAAAAAAGATATAAAAGTTTAGTTTTACGAAAATCAGTGTTTTAGTACTTAGTTGAGAAAAAAATCGAAAAGTTTCAAATGATTACTTAAATTAATTTGTTTACTTTTAATGTTAAACAAAATTAATTTAAAATAAAAATCATTCTAAAATTATTCATTGAAATACAAAATATATAATACGATCATCTAATTTTTGTCTGTCGTATTTTATTCTATAACGTTGCGGGTTTTTTATAATTGGTTTTCAGCAAGTTTGAAACAAGCACATTTTTTAACAGCCTATTGTTTTTTAAAATGTTCTCAAATATTGTACAATGTATCAAGGAAAGATTAAACATTGCCTTTTTTAACTTCTTTTATTAATATTTTTAACAATTTAAGACAATGAAAGCATTCTTGAAAAATTTACCTTAATATTTTGAAGAATTTCTTATAAAATATAAATTAACATGACAAAATTTGTAAAAAATATTACATCATTTCCTTTTTAAAATTATTATTTATTGCTTTTATTTCTATGTTTAACAAAAATACTAATACGAGTAATTTAATGACTGACAATGCTTCATTTAATTCAATAAAAATTATAACAGGCTAATAAATTGAAAATGTTTCATCTCAAATTACGTTACGATTAAATTTTATTTTAAGTTGATAATTTTATTTATTTCGTCAGCAGCATTTTAACGTCATTATGAATATCAAATAAATAATCATGATTTAAATCAATCAGTTAGGTCAATTAATCATCAATCATTTTAAAGATTCCAAAAAAAAAAAAAAAAAATTAATATACTTATACAACAATTCTTTTTTATATAAAAATAATTTAAATAATTAATATTTTTCTGCATTAATGGGCTTTTAAATTTATAAAATGGTTTAATTTTTAATTTAAATAAATGATTAATAAATCTATTCTAATTTTTAATAAAGTCATAAATATAGGAAAAACTCAATAAAACCCACAAATTAATGAAATTATATAATTTTTTTTCCCTTTCTATTATCAAACGATTTTCACTTTTGAACGAAAATAAACTTGCATTAATAAAAATAAATAAAAATTATTAACATTGCATTAATAAAAATATATAACAATAATAAATAGAGAAAAATAATGAAACAGATGTGATAAATATAAATATAAACAGAGATAAAAAAAAAACGGTTAAAAATCATGAACAATATTATCTTTTTGTTTGTTTGTTTGTTTAAGTAATAATAACAATGGAAAAATTGTGCGGTTTGAAAGAGCTTGCATGTGAGAGTAGAAATCAAACGATTCATGGATCAACAACCTTCCAATTCGAATTTCGCCATTTTTGTAAAGAAGGAATTTTACCCCCTTTCTATTTTCGGGTTCATGGAACTTCGGATTTTTAAAGTTATTTCGAGAGAGATTATGAAAAGATGGAGTATGGGAGTAGAGGGAAAACAAGTGAAAAGTGGGTGCTTCCGTTGCGGCTTGCTTCTGATCATCTGTATTAGCGTGATATGTGTTTTTTTTTTCCCTTTTTTTTTCTTTCCCCTCCCCCCCCTGTCATAAAATGACTGATTTAGAATCGGCCACTTATTGTTCTTTTAGAATTTTCGTCTGCGTGAAGTTAAAAAAGAATATCACTCAACGAAACGTACAATTTTAAACGAAGTTCGAATTTACCCTGTATTTTTCTGTTTGGATTTATTTATTTTATTTTTAATGAAATAGTAGTATGAAAAACATTCATCAACATATAATTTGCAAAATTTCTCATGAATATTTTTATGATTTACATTGAGTAAAAATAAGCTATTCATAACAACAACAACAAAATAATAATAATAATAGCAAAATGGCGTCGATGAAATATTAAAAATTGGTTTATTTTTTGCTTATTTTTCTAACCCAACTTCAATGTCCTTCTCTTGACATTAAATTAAATAGTAGATAATTGTTTTTCATACATTTTCATATTCATTTCTAGGGTTGCTTACTTTGATGATATTTTATTTTTTTCATCAGTCAAGATTCTCACAAAAGTTTTTGCATAAGTATTATTCTTATTATAATTTCAAGAAAAGAAGTAGAAATAAATAAAACAAAAACGTTAAATTATAGCAGCATAGAATTTTTTAATTTATTGTAAATAATGTATCGTTATTTATTAGGTTTAATAACTTTTCATATTTTGAAAAAATTAAAAAGTTTTTTAGCTTAAATAAATTTTAAAAAAGTTTTTGAAAATTATCTGCTAAAAAGTTCTTAAAATTATCTGCTTCACATAGTTTTTTTATCATAATTAAGAGTTATTTTCCTATTACAAGGTTATTAGTAAATTCTATTTTATTTATATTAATATTTCTAGCAGACAATTTTCTTTAATAAAAAAGAATATTCTGAATATTCTAATAAAATACAGAATATTCTATTATAAATATTCTAAGCAGACGATTTTCTTTAATAATCTTTAATAATTTCTTTTATTATTTTTAAATTTATTTCTAAACAATGTAACTTGTTTTATTAGGTCTAAAATTTTTCACATTTTGAAAAAAATTATAAAAAATAAATATTTTTAAGTTTAAATAAATCTCAAAAGATTCTGCGCTCATCAAAATTATCTGCTTCACCTCAGTTTTCAATCAAAATAAAGAATTTTTTTTTTTTCTATTACAAAGTTTATTAAGAAATTTCTTATTTATATTAATATTCTAAGCAGACGATTTTCTTGTAATAAAAAAAGAATATTCTAATAAAATATAGAATATGCTATTATAAATATTCTAAACAGACGGTTTTCTTAAAAAAGAATATTCTAATAAAATATGTAGAATATATTTATATGTTTTTATCAAGTATTTATATAATTGAAATATCATCGACTCGATCAAACAAGTATATTTTGTTAGTAGTTCGTAAATGAGTTATTAATTTGTGTTTAGAAAAAGATTATATTGTTAAAAATTTTAAAAATAGTTTATTTAAATTATTCAACTGTTTTGTCATTAAAAGATATAAAAAGTATCATTTATAAGCAATAATTCAAGATCCTGGAATCAAACAGAACTTTCATGGAATTAAGGGAATTATCATCCAAAATATTCAAAGAAAATCCAAGATTATCTGCGACAAGGCTAACAGCAGAATTGAAAGAATCTTTATGGAATTTATTTAAATCTTGAGACAGTTTGAAGAATAATTTAATCAACTGGATACCGGGATTTTGTTCTTTATTGAAAAGAATCGAGGAGTTCTAATTTTTCCTTTTCCAAAACACATGGTAAAAGGCCTTTAGAATAGTGGAGTGAAATAAAACACATATTTTTGCACAGCATTCTCACTTTACATTTAACTTTATTTATTTAAAATATGATTGCTTAAGAGCTGTAATATTTTAATTATGTAATTGTTATGTTAAATGAGTGAAAAATATCAGCAAAAGTTTTTCAATTTCTAATCTTTATATAAAGCTTCATTGCTAATTATTTAAATAATAATCTTTTATTACTTTTTTTGCTGTTTAAGTAACATTTTTATCAGAAGACGAGCATTGCCCTATATCTAACAATTAACAAAAAGAAATATTTTATTATAATAAAACATATTGCTTATATTTTTATTATTATTTTTTGTTGCTTTATGGTTGTATTTTTTCTAAAAAAATAATCAGTTTTTAATATTGAAATCACATGAAATACTTTGTGAATCACAAAGCAAAACAAAAGATTTATATATGTAAATAAACGCACGTGACAAACTTGTAAATAAACGGAAACGAAAAAATGATAAATAAAATAAAAATAAACAAAACTAAGAATCGCTAAGATCAAGTATTCGTTTGCCAGAATTCTAGCTTGGACATAAAAACAAAAACAAACTAATTAAAAATAATATTGAGAACCGTTACGATAATATTTTTATAATAAAAAAACAATTTTTTCTATACTTTCAAGAAATATTATAAAAGTAAGTTTCTTATTTACATTTTTATAAAGTTTATAAGTTATTTAATTTTTTTTTAAGTTTTTTTCGAAGTGAAAATTATTACCAGGCTTCGTCATTTCCCTTATTATTATGCAATGGAGCAATGGCAATAATAAATTACTGAAATAAGATCTATAACTTAAATTTTTTTAAAGTAAGATTTTAACTACATATCCATTCATAAAGTAATAATGAAGTCATGAAAAATAGATGAAAAGGACTTCTTAAAAGCGGTATTCTATATACATTTTATAGCGGTATTCTATATACAGTACATTCTAAAAACTTAAAATTTTGTTTAAGGATATATTCTTTCTCTCTCTCTATATATATATATTCTATTAATTACAGAAGGAAATTACATAAATAAAACATGCATTGCAAATCACATCATTTTTCTATAAAAAATAGGTTTATATATGTATGTAAAATTAAAATCACTTCTGGTTTAAAAACTTATAAATGAAGTGATTTTTTTCTAAGATTATTTTATATTTAATTTTTAAAAATTTAAATACTAAGAAATTCAATTTTTTCCTCTAAAAATATTTAGTTAAAAATTAAAAAAGAAATTTATTGGTTATTTTTAATTTTTTAAAAACCGTACTTTTTTATTATAAAAGTACAATTTTTAAAATTTTCTAATTTTTTAAAAATTAAGAAATTTTTTTTAAGAATCATTGACTTTTACCAGTACGTCATTATTAATGATAATAAATAATAATAAAAAAAAATTTAGATAAATGAATGAAAAATTTACGTTTTAAAACATATAAATAACAATCAAAGATTTCTTATTCTTAGATTTCAATTATTTTTGTTCACTAAAAAAAAATTATAATAAAATTCTGTTTTTTTCTTTTTTAATTAAAATAAAACGTTAATTTTTCAAATGAAATTAGTTGTAAAATAAAAAAAATATTCGTCACGTTAGATAAAAATCGTCTTTTTTCATTTCATGCAGATGTAGAAAATTATTTATAAATATTTGATTGGACCAAATTAAAAATAATTTTTAGTTTGTTTTAGTTAAATGGTCAAATTTTGTTTGCGATAGTCTTTTAGTTTTTGTTCATTTTAAGTGTTCATTCTGATTCAATTTTTGAGAAAAAAAAGGTTTTACGCTCTCTAAATTTATTTATGGATTTTTTTAAAAGTGAAGAATTTTTTTTTATTTTTTTTTTTTTTTTTTACTTTAAAAATACTTTAATTCTTTTAATTTCTTACTTAAGTAATTCTTTAATTAATTCTTCAAATTTTTAAAAAAAGTTTTTCTTATAAGTAAAAAATACAGTTTTTGAACAAAAAAATTCCATCACCTCGTGAAATTGAAAAAAATTATGTTTCATGCAAAGGTGCTATTATTAAAATAAAAATAAGTAAGACTGTAGGAATAAATTCATTTTGTTTTAATCATTCAATTATTATAAATGAATTTCAAAAAATGAAAAAATGCAATATTTATTCAAAAACAGTGGCATTGAGAAATTGCAACACAAATGCAGTATTTCATTTTGGTGATGCAATTTCTTTGTTTATTGTATACAGCTACGGTAAAACTGCGCAACGCAAGATCATATCTGTTAGTTTAACAATAAAATTTTTTGCGCATTATCAGTAATTAAAATGTCATTTCAGAGCTTTCCTTGCAATATAAACTTTTCTTTTTATGTCTAAAATATCAATGGTCACAAATAAAAGCAAATTTTTTTATACAGAAAGGAAATTTAAAATCCTTCTGGGTGTTTAAGACAATGCTACAGTAATAAAATTTTTTTTAAAGATTCTAAATTTATTTAAAGAAAAACAAATTTCTGAAAATCAGACATTTTGACTGTCAGCCATTTTATACAGTTTAATGTAAATTTAATGGGTATCAGTCGGATAAAGAAGACTATGCATTCAACGCGAACCTAAATGGATCATGTTGTAGTTTAAAATCACTTTTATTTTTCCGTAAGTAAATTTTTTGCTCAACGTACTTTAATATAGCATTTTATGTCTGACAAATTGCTTTGGTTTGTCGCTATAAAGTAATTTTTGTACAATTTAGTTAATTAGACCGGGACCTACAGTTTAGCATGAATCCCAAGCCACTAACAAACATTCCTATCATCGCCGGGATTCGAACCTGAAGCCCATATGAAAACCAAAGCACTAGCCAATTGGTCATAAAAGGCCGCCAATAACCCCTAGAGAAATGTGTATACTGAACATACTATAATAGGGGGTCTGATGGCCGAGAGGCTCTCTGCACCGCAGGTTTCCCGGGTTGGTTTGGAATCACTTTAAGCCATGGGAACCCAGATCTGTAATTAGATCGTAGAGCGATTGTAGGGTAGGTGTTACCGCGGCCGTACCATATCATCAAAAAATAAAACGTGCCCTTTGGTAGTGTTCAATACTGTAACAGCGGTGCAGCCCTTGCTTATGGCTAAAAATTTACTGTCTCTGTACTTAACTGTCTCTGTGATAGTATTGACAGCTGCTTTAGAACAACAACATACCATAATAAGGTTCTTAAATAATTTATTATCTATTATAATTCCTTAAATAAACCATGTCTTTCTTATTAAAAATCATTATACAGAACATGATTCGTATTTGAAGATAATTTTTAGCATTGAAAATTTAAATTTTTTATCAATCTGTAAAAAATTATTTCAGTCTGTTTGAAACTTTTCTTATATGAATGAAGAATAATTTCATATATATATTTATTTATTTATTTACTACGAAATAAAGCAAATATTTCGTATACGGAAGCAGAATATTCACAATATCCCCACTACATAGTCTACCCATAAAAAAAAAAAAGAATTGTTTAACATTGCCATATCACAAATCGTTTCGTATTTCGTAACGGAAATGACAAATAAAATCCGCGAATCTTTAATATTCGAACGGAAGTTCGAACACACACGAGGAAGTGAATTTCTGAATGCGAAAATCGTTTGAAGGGATGTTTTAACATACCA
>BPLR01020737.1:0-33036 GCA_021605095.1 Caerostris extrusa
CCCGCTTTTAGAACAATGACATTCATTTCTCGTCAGACATTTTATTCTTATATTTGAAGCGCATTATTTTTTACTTTTAGATTGGTTAATTCTAAAGCGTGTTTTTGGTTTTTTTAAGCTATTCATTTATTTTTACTTTTTAGTTTGATTAACTCAAAGCATATTTTTAAACTATAATATTTAAATAGGATCCCACGGTACGGAGGGAGTGGAACTATAGTTCTCCACAATAATGTAATTGTAGTAAAACAATAAGATGCAGTTTACAAGAAATCTTCTAGTATTATTTAATGTGCCATTTTTAAAATAACATGATGCTTTTTTATTTTCAGTGATAATGATTTCTGTTCTTTTTTTTCCTATGAAATTTGTTATCTAGTCTTGGAAAATTAAGTAACTATAAATAGTTTTACGTTTAGAAACAATGCATATTTTATGCTACGCCATCATTCTTCGAATACTTCTTAAAGTTTTAGAGTCTTTTTTAATAGAGAATGGAATTTAAAAATGCTGTTTTTGTTTTTCATAGAATAGAAATTTTCATTTCATAGATTTTCATGTTCAATAGTATTTTTAGCATCCTTACTTTAAAATAGCATTTTCTCATTTTGAACACTTGTATAACAAGCAAACAAATAGCATTAAAAATTATTCTAAGAAATGGAATCATACAATTTTCTTGAAATTGAAAAAGGTGGAGTTTTTAAATGAATTTGTTTATTAAAAAATCTTATAGTATTACTTAATACAAAAATTTTTAAAAAACATATTTTCCCTTTTTCTATTTTCAATTATAATTATTTCTATTTTTGTTATTATTACATATAAAATTATGGGTATTGTTTTGAGGAACTGAGATTTTTTGTGCCTTGGACGACTTTCACCGTTTCGTATTATTTATATTTTTTTTAATTTCCTTCATGAGTTATTGGTTTATTTTAAATTTCTTTCACGAGCTCTTCTTATTGATTTGTTTAAATTTATTTCACAAGATTTTTATAAAAGAATATTTTAATTTTTCACAATCTTTTATATGTAATAATAGCACATAAATTTCTTTCATGTGCCAATAATTATATAATTAAATAACTTTAAAATTGTTCTAAAGGATCGTCTAATGAAAACGAAGACAATTTTAATTTTAAATTGAAATTTGAGATTTTTTCAAGAAAAGAAATTCTATAGTTTTTCTATTTCTTAAGAAATGCTGCTATGCATTTTGTTTTTACATTAAATTCTAAATTTAATGTGTAACCTGCATATCGGTCGAACCGATTATAATTTATCTAAATATTTTTTTTTTATTTTCTTATGCTATCTAGGAAAGTAAATAACTCTAAATAGTTTTAATTTTAAAAACAAATTCATATTTTGTGCTCGGATAATTCTTTCGTAGGAAATGGCATCAAAATATTATATTTTTTATGCTATAGAAATTTTCAATACATAAAATTATTTCAGTAATATTTTCATCGTCAAGGACTTCAGTTATGTTCATTTTTTATAACACACTTTAAAAAATCTTCATATCCATAGAAAGATATAATTCATCAATTAAGATTATAATTAATTATTTATTATATATAAATATAATATAATATAATATAAATATATATAATATAATATAAAATATAATATAACTTGTAATATAATATAATAAATATAATATATTTGAATATATGATGAATTTATATGAATATATATGAATTTATAAATATAATATAATATATATAAATTCATCATGTAAGGTATAATTAATTATCAATATATATTAATAATTTTTTTAGAAGTATTTATTTTCATTTGTGTGTTACATAGGAGAGAATTCCATAAAATTCTCTGTCAACCCGGCTATTGATGTGACATAACATACACTGTCATAACTGCCATCGAGTCTCCTGTTTTCAGAAAACAATGTCTGTGCGCTCTGGGCTCGGTACCATAGGTTTCGGGTTCGAATCCCGGCAGTGCCATGGAGGTTTGTAGTGGGTTCAGAATCCCTGTTAACTGTAGGTCCCGGTCTGTTAAGCTCTCGTGTGCAGAAGATGACCGTAGAGCGACAAACCAAACAATGTCCGTAACACAGAATAATAGAAAGCGTGAATTTTCTGCCATAACGCAACAACCTACACGCCTTGCTCTAGGCTAGTTTTACTTTTTAAAAAGCAAAATGCATTTAAATATTTTATTCAATGGTGGTCAACCCGCTGGCCCGGCTTGAATGTTTTTCCAGCCCGTGAGATTTATCACACTTATAAAATATATTTATATTATAATGACCAAAGTAGTGAAAACCAATGTATTAAAAAAATGCATTATGTGTGCATCCATATATTCGAAAAACTAACTGTCGAAATGATGATAAAAAATTAACTTTGATTTTAAAATAATATTATTTCGAATATACGACAGATATTGCCTGTTTTTATTTATGAGTTTACAGTTATGAGTTCGCTGAATAATTAAATTATAGTCTGGTGAACTCATGATGCGTTCGCATCTTGGAACATTTAATCTAACAGGTTCTATGTTTCACTTTAAGTGACCTCATTGACTCAAGGACAATCCTTAGATACGCACAAATGAATGTTGATAGCAGAGCAAACCAGACTCTTAGTAGTAACATAACAGACGCTAACCTGCAACAACCATTACGATGTGCAAATACTCCAATTGAGATCGATTTGCCAAAAGCTAAGTGAAAGAGTGGAGAAACAAATATCTAAATATAGAGTGGTGTAAATAAATATTTTTTAACGATTTCATTGTTTTATTTCATTTATATTTATATAGTTATATATATTTCTTTACAATATGCGTTTAGTATCATTATTTTTATATTATCTATGTTTACTTGAACAAATTAGTTATTATTTTTGTGTTTACATCTAAACACAATAACAAATAATATTTAAAAAAATTTTTTTTAAGTCAATTCTTACATTTTTTTCTCTATATTGCAGAAAGTCCTTTATAAATAATTTTCATTCATTTTTTAAGTTTTATCTGGAGCCATCTATTGGTATATGTATGCAACTTAAATCTGAAAAAACCTAAAATTAATTAATTAAATGTAATTTATATATGAAAAAAAAAAATGTATTAACATCAAGTGTCATCCACTATAAGTTCAAAAAAATGTATTTGAACTCGAGTGGATGAATAAAAAGTATTTTATGAAGGATTGAAAATTTGAACAAGATATATATAGGGAGAGTGTGGGCTAATAGAAGGAATTGAATAATAATTCATTATGTTTAAATTTTTCACTCCCAAATCAATTTCTATAGTGAGTCTAAATCTAATATGGGGATATATAATTTTAAATGCGGCCCGCGGAGTCATGATGCATTTCCAAAGTGCCCCCAAGATCATTTGGGCTTGCCACCCCTGATTTTATTCTAGTTGATCGATGACTTAGGAAAGAACAACTAAAGTAACAATACATTTTTAAATCATTAAAGATCTGACGATGTAAGAAATGCATGGCAGCTGGTTCAGGAATTAAATATTAATGCTAATTACTATTTTCGTCATTAATTCATCAAAATAAATTATTAGAAAGCGACATACCTGATTAATCCCTGGGGGAAATAAAGTTTCTGATTGATTACCCCTCGCCGATCTTTAAAGTGAAGAAAAAGGGTCACATTTGGTGAGACAGAACCAAAGTTACCTCTGTTCTAAAAAGTTCGAAATAGTTTTAGGTTGCTTTCAAAAGATTCATTTTGAATGTTTTGTATTCTACAATATTTTTGTGCTAGGGTTCAATTTTTTAAAGTTAATTTACTGAATGTAGATGTCAATCTGATATTATTCAAAAACAGTTCAGCCTTGATAGTCATGTAGGTTTCTTGTAAGTTTCGAAATCAGTGCATTTTTTTGCAGGACCCTAATCATAACCTCAGCAGCTAGAATGAAGAACGTCCCAGGTTCGAATCCATTGGTTATTTACATTTATACACTACTTTCAGAAATGAGGAGACTCGATGACGATGGCAACAATGTGTTAAACGGGAAAGCCTCTTCTTCAATGGCGCAAACACCCCAAGTTGGGTCAAGCCGTCTGTCTACTGGCAGATTCAAGATAGGAGATGTTTTCTTTTTTACAGGGTGGGGTTGTCGGTCCTACTCTCAAATCTCTACAGTCATATTAGACCGGGGCCTACTGTTTAAAGTGAATTCGAACCACTAAAAACATCTATGGAACCCCGGCACTCGAACCCGAAACCTGGGTCCCCGAGCACCAGAGCGCTAGTCACTTGGCCCTCAGGTCTCATAGATTTGTTTTTGTTTTTGTTTTTGTCGCTCTACGGTCATCTTCTGCACACGAGGATAAACAGACCGGTGACCTTGCAGTTTAACGTGGATTCCGATCCACCAACAAACATCCATGCCACCGCCAGGATTCTAACCTGAAGCCTGGGATACCAAAGACCAGAGCGTTAGCCACTTGGCCACCAGGCCGCAGGTCTCATAGAGGAAAGCTATTTTGTGGAAATTTCCAATATTTTCTCCCGCTCTGCATGCAAAAGGGGGTAGTTACCCTTAAAACTCAGAAGGCAATGCCTCTCTTTATCACCCATCGGCGGTATTTTCATAGAAGGCATAAGTGGATCTCGGACTTACTGATGGAGACAACAACAATGAATTTATAATTTTTACAATGAAACACCTGTCATTTTTCCGAAGCATGGAAAATTTCATTACATGTATAATGAAATAGTTTGTACAACAACTTTCTAAATCTTCCATGACTCACTGAAGGTACACTCTTCTTTTTTCCCATTCCTCTATAGAGTTTTTGATGCACGCTGACTTGAGTTCTTGATTTTATTTAGATCGGGCAATCTCCCAGATATATTCAACAATTTTAGAATTGTAAGAATTTGTGATTTTTTTTTTAATAAATGTTCATTTAAGTGATAAAAAATTCGAAAGGAAAAATGTACACTTCGGTGACTACAGCATCTACAGCTTTGGGGGAGTTTTTGTGCTTTTACCACACAGAAAACACAAATGCGCAGTAAGTACTCAATAAAAAACCCCTCGGAACGCAATACCCTCCCCATCATCACCCGTGTACGGAAATTACGTGTTATGTAACAGTAGAACACCTTCATCAATGTGCAGTAAGCAAATACTTTCAGAAAAGTTAAAAAATATCTAGATTTGTTTTCATACAATAAACCCTTAATAAAAATGCTTTTCTCATGTTCAAAAATGCAACTGAAAACATTTACTACATAGGCATGAAAATTCAAGAAAAGGATGTAATTTTTAAGTAGGCAGCCATTAAATTGTATAAAATGATTTTTTTATCAATACAAGCTAAAAACCAGGAGGGCTCCTGTTTCAAACCATTCGGCGTCTTGTTTGTTTGCAGCTTTTGTATAACATGAACACTCAATGGCAATTAAAACAGCATGTATAAATGTGTAGAACTGACGGTCAAGATGCTCTCATGGTAGTTGTTGGAATTCTTATGCTTTAGTTCGCTCCACTTAGCGTCACGTGGTAGTTTTATAGAAATCGCTTGGAACCGATTCAGAATTGCGCTGTTGCCGTGGAGATGGGCTGTTGGTTGCTGTGGAAACGGGCTGTTGCCGTGGAGACCAGCTGCTGCTGTGGAAACGAGTTGTTTTATTCTAAAAAGAACATTTTTCTTCCAGTTTAGCTTTTGCCTTTGAGATGTTACTATCAACCCTGTATATCTTTGTAAATATTGCTTGTAAATAAATGAAGATTCCATAAATGTTTGAATGGATTGATCAATACTTCTCGAACCATCAGAAAGCTGCGGCTAATAAGAAAAATAGAACCACCGAAAGAAAGAAAACCCGATAGTCGTAGTGACAGGAGTTTCTGTGATTTCTCTCATGCGACATTCAAATATGAGACAGTCGTCTTGAAAAGTTTTTCTTCCCCCTCCCATCTATGACCCAAATAAAAGACTCACGGGTTACTACTTCTTGTCACATTAGATAGTAATTATAACAGCATGTGTAAATGTCAATATGTATCCATTCCCCCTCCGTCCCATACATATCTATCACACAAAGTACTATTCAATGTCAAACTCTATGGCAATTTGAACACCACGTGCAAATGTCTATAACTAACATTCAAGATGCTCTGGAGAGTTTTGCTATTTTATCTCATGTGACACCCAAATATAAGACAGTTATCTTGAAAAGCATCTCCCGTCGATGACTTAAATAAAACACACAACTCCACACACAAAAACAATCCACAAACTCCGAAACACAATTTACTCCCAAGCTATGTTAAATGGAAAAACTATTTGGTCTACTCCCCCTGTGCACCAGTGGTATCGGGGCCATCGACCTGGCTGTACTTTGGTACTTAATTGTGACAGGCAGGGACAAACAGCAATCACCCGTTTGCTCAGTGGACACCTCAGAACTATGACTTTCTCAGGTGGTTTGAAAGCTTTCGACACCTGCACCAAGTGTTCCTCTGAGCAGGCTTCACCATCTCACATCTTCGCGTGCCTGGGGCTCAGGTGTCAGGATCTCCTTGACAGTCCGTTGATGGTCTTGGACTTTCTTCGGGTATTTGGATTCATGGACCTAGTCTAGCCCCTCTGGATTTTGGGGATAGGCGAAGTAGAAGAAAAGAAACACACACAAAGTACTACTGCATGTCATATTCTATGACAATTATTACAGCATGAGAAAATGGCAAAATGTATCAATTTATACGTTCCCCATCCCGTACATATTTGTCACATAAAGGTACTACTCAATGTGCCCGACTTGTGACTCAGTGGCAACGTGCGTCATTGGTGAGCATAAGGGCTGAGGTTCAATCAGCGGGCAGGCTTTGTTGTAGACACTGTTTCAAAAAGTGAGGAGCCCCTCGATGGCGTTTGTGAGACTCGTTAGTCAGGCTACCTAGTGGGAATTTTCCGTGTTTTCATCCCTACGAATATAAATGCAGAGTAGTTCCCCCTAAAGTCCCTCCTTTAAATCACTACGCTCCTTCTTCTTCAGCAACACGGAGCCAAGGAAGATTTCTAACTAGTGGTGCTCCATCACAACAAAAGCTACTCCTTCCCTTTCCGTCCATGAACAGGCTACTCAGAGACGACAGTCCTGCACAGCAGAACACTGATGATTAGACACAAATTACTCAATGTCACACTGTATAGCAATTAAAAACAGCATGTGTAAATGTCTAGTGTCGACATTTATGTTGTCCATTGAATTTTCATGGATTTTCCTCCATGTGACACTCAAATATGTGGCATTCATAAATGGCCCGCAAGATGGGCTATGTATTACGATAAACACGATTAGGTTGACACTTACATGAAATTTTCCTCTAGTCAAATTTACAGCAAAAAAATTACTATTAAATGTTGTTATATTTTTGGTAATTCAAATTTCTTTTTTAATAAAAGTTACTGATGATATATATTGAGTGATTATAGTTATTTATTTAAAGCTACAATGCTTAACTACCATCTGTTTTCCTTATTAAAATCGTTGTTGTTGTTTCTTATCCCACTTGGTAGACATCTAAACCCGTCTCACAAAACCGTATGGACTCATGGTGGAAGGGAAAAGGGGCATATGTTGTGATGGAGCACCAGTTGGTAAAAGTCTGACTTGTCTCCGTGACGCTCTTCAGCCATTTAAGACCGGCACCTACGATTTAAAGTGGATTTCGAACCCTACAATCATCCATAGCACCACCAGAACTCGGAATGAAACCTGTGGCGCCGATCACCAGAGCGCTAGACATTCGACCATTCAGGCCCCATTCAGAATCAAATTCATGGCATTACCCAAATACTGCTACACCCCACCACATTACTGTGCCCTAGATCTGAGTTGCTCCCTTTACAGTTTGGGAATAATGGGGCGGAGGGGGAAGAAGTCTGATTGGACTCTGTGACGCTCTACGGTCATATGAGACCGGGACCTACGGCTTAAAGTGGATTCCGACCCACTATAAACATCCATGTCACCGCCGGGATTCGAACCCGATACCTGTGGGACCAAGAATTAGAGCGCTTTGCCACTCGGCCATCAGGCCCCATCATTGCAAATACCAGTCATTATCATGAAAAAAATTTATTATTATTTAATTGATGTACATAAAATTTATTTTAAATGCAAATTTTTCCAAATTACACCATTCCATAAATTAAAAAAAAATTTCATTCAAAAATTTAAAAAACATAAAACTACACAACTCTGTCTGTGCTGCCAAGTTTTTGTTTTATACGTTAATCATAAATGGACCATTTATAAGCTACGAAGTTGTGAGACAAAAATGGATGAATTTTTTTACTGAACTTGCGTGTGTTGTTATGAGAGCTTTCAAAATTTTTTCTCTACAAAAAAGAAAAGATGGAAACTTCTAGTAAAACTTCATAACAACACTTCATGTCTCAAACAGTCCATTCATAATACCAAAAGCCAAAAATGGAAGTTCGTCGAAAGTTATATGATGATGAATGGTCTGCTGGATGAAAATTTTTAAGCTTTCAGTGGAAGTACGTGACATTCGGGCGTGATACTGTTAACTATCCCATTCTCTCTATATTGATTTCCTATCTTCATCGTAAATCAAATTAAGTTATTCTAACTTACACCGTGAAATCCTAAGAGTTTTATCGATCATTCGAATATTTGTACACTTTGCCCATGAGCCTAAAAGTTGATAACGTATTTCAATCCGATAAATATTAAAGTTCTTAACCGGGAATTAAAAATAAAAGGGAGAGATACGCAATTAAAAAGATTATTGACAATTTATAATCCAATCTCGTTTTCAATTTTAACTGAAATCTATTTCATAAAATGAATATTAATCTTTTACAGATGTAAAAAATTTCGCACGTATTAGTGTTTTTATAGCTATAACACAATGGCAATAAGTAGATTTATCTGTAAACTTAATCCTTAAAATTAATGGATTAAATTGATCCCTTAAAATATATGGATATTGTTTTGGGGGGTTGTCGCTCTATGGTCATTTGGATCACATTTTCGGATAATTAGACAGGGGCGTACAGTTTAACGTGGATTCTGAACCACTAACAAACATTCATGCCATCACTAGGATTTGAACCTGAAACCTGTACTACCAATTGCCAGAGTGCTAGCCAGTTATATTGCTTGTGAGAGGGGGGTCAGCGATGTTCTGAACAACTTTCAATATTTTTAGTGGCTTATTATTTTTTTTAATTTCTTTCACGAAATAATAATATATATTTAAACACTTTTTAAATGTTAATTTCCTTTCTTTTGAAAAATTATTTAATAATTTTAAGGGTAACTTGTATATCAGCCCGGTCAATTATTTTATTTAATATTTTTAATTAGATTGATATTTTTTTAATAATTGAATGCATGAGACTCAATTAATGCTAAATATTAATTAAATATTAACTAATATTAATTAAATACTTAAGAATATTTAAATATTAATTAAATACTTAAGAATATTTAAATAATAATTAAATACTTAAGAATATTTAAATATTAATTAAATACTCTGAATAGCAGTTCAACTCACACAAGCACTATATATACGTCATTATAGCGTCACTGTTAAAAACTATCGCTGTAGTGACAGAAGAAGGCACACGATTGGTTGTGACGGACGTCTTCTGCAAGTCGGACGCAGTTAATTGGACCACAGTATAATCTCTAATCCTTTGATAGATTAGATTCAAATTTTCATTATAATCTGTTGCGAGAAATTAACCTATTATAAAAGAAATATTCTATTTAATTTTTTTAATAAGTTAATGTCATAGGTTTAGAAAAAGTTATTTAAGGAAATTTTGCAAGATGTTTGAAAAATGAGACGAGCCTAATAGATTGAAAAAGTCACTCTTTGCTTTTTATAAATCCCATTTTTAATTTTTAATTCTAGTTTTCTTTAAAAAATCAAACTAAAATACAATATGTATTCTGTATTCGGAAGTATCTACTTGCATAAGCGAACTGGAGACTTATATCAAAACATTTTCTTGATAAGTTTAAAAAAATTATTTTGAAACGCCTTTTAAATAACTTTGCTTGGCAAATAATGCGATAATTGCAACCCGGTTTCCTTTAAAATTAATCAAGTTTCGTTTCCTTATTTTTCTCCTTAAAATCTCCATTTATCTGATTTTCCTTTTTTGTTGTTGTTGCTTTTAGTTTATAATTTCAGTTTCTACACTAACCCTTTTAAATTTAGTTCCACATATTTCTGCGATAGCCACTTACTAAATTTCTGTAATTTATCGCTACCCGCGTTTTTCAGCTCACTCCTCTGCAAGAAATTAACCAGACCACTTTTAGTGATATGTTTATCATTCTGTTTAGTCTGATTGCAGATATTTTCAAACTTTCACAGTTAGTAAACATAAATTTTCGCTCAGCCATTGCTTACCAAACACTTTAAGTTCTTTAAAATGGAGTAAATAAATTCATGACTTCTCTTTTATTAACAAATCCCACTTGGCTCTTAACTAAACAATATATATATATATATACACTCAAGAGCCAAAACATTATGACCACCTGTCAATAACGAGTTGGCCCACAGCCTTTCCCATCACACAGAGAAGTAAGTGAAAGAATGATTCTTTAGACTCTCCAGCAGCAGTTAAATACCACTTCCACCTGATCACGTGCCTTCCACGTCATCCAGGCGAGTTCATTGCAAAATGTAGGGGTGGTCATAATGTTTTGGCTCTTGAGTATATATATATTGTAATGTCTCGGCCTATACTAAACCGATACCGGGATTCACGAAATTACAATGGGTTCACTTTCAAAACAAGCGGTAAAATCCGGCCTATTCTGTCACTTCAGAGAAAAAGAAAAAGCAACACTTCTGGTCAACTCGCCGTAGAAGTCCCTCTCTTCTATCCGTCAATAGGGCGGATCAGCTTCCCTCACTTCTCATTGAAGTAGACATTTTTCAGCTCGTGGTCTATCACCCATCACGATGATAGTATATCATATTCAATCTGCAGTTGTTTCAACCTGTGAATAACGCAACATAGACATTCGCTAATTTTTCATTATACATGATACCGAATATCTGCTATCAGATTTGAGTGACACTATAAACTTCCCAAAATAAAGATCGTCTGCTGTCAAATATGAGTGATGAGTTTATTATATATTTTTCATGTAACATACATTCCTCTCTCCTGGGAATAAAATGCCAAGCCTTTTCTCGTGAAAAAAAATGTTGCAATATATATATATGTTGCAATCAGTTGTTGCTGATTATACACTCAAGAGCCAAAACATTATGACCACCTGTCAATAACAAGTTGGCCCACCTTTGGCGCGCAACACAGCTTCAACCCGCCTTGGCATGTATTAATACCACTTTTAATACCAGTTAAATATCACGTCCACCTGATCACGTGCCTTCCACGTCATCCAGGCGAGTTCATTGCAAAAATGTAGGGGTGGTCATAATGTTTTGCTCTTGAGTGTATATAATCAGATAAATAACAGCTCGCCTGTCACAAGATGAGACCAAATGTCACCAGAGGAGTATTTGTTAATCGTGTCCAGGACAATGTAACTTAGACATCTTAACACTTAGATATCCATACCATTTAAAATATTGCAACATTATATTCAATGAGTAATTTATTAGTGTTATCAAATATACTAAATATTTATTTATTATGTTGACACTATTAGTAAAATGTTTACAATTTAAATATTTTTAGAAAAAACTTTGTAAGTAAAAGTTACAAAGTTTTCTAAAAATTTTAATTGTCCGTCCTTTTGTTTTGAGAAAGATATTTATATTAATAGAACTATTTTGTGTCCCTGATGTATATAACAATGAATAGAAAAATATAAATAGTCAATACATAAAGATACAATAGTTAACTTATACTCCCAAATTGATCAATTTTCCCTTTATTTCATATAACTTGGTGCGTGAGATTCCGTTTAATAAACCGTGGCTAAGTGCGAGAGTATTGATTGGGCTCCATTTTCTCTTCCGTGGTCTAAGTATCCATTAGTTTGAGATGTTAAAGATGGATAGCTCATGTCGATATCAGCATTTCCATAACAGGGCAGGAACATAACGTTCGAAAAAGTTGGCTCCTCCTTAGATAAAAATGGCGCAAATTACGAAAGCGAGGGAGGCTAAAAAAAAGAAAAGAAAAAGGAAAGAAAAAGAAAAAAGATCTATTTTGGGCTATCGGTGTGCTGTTTTTGTCCAGATGGTGTTTGTCCTTAACTGATAATCTATCATCTGTCACTAACTTTTCCATTGTTTGGATCCTGCTTGCAATGACCTGCATAGCGAAGGATCTTCGCAAATCGGACATATTGGGTCACAAATCTGACCGAGGCCTTAAAGTTTGTTTTCGGCCATAGTACTCTTCGTGTTAGGAAAACAGTTTTACAGGGAATACTTTTACAATTCACTTTCGTCTTTTTTTTGCTGAAACGCTTTTCAGATAATTTCGAATAGCAAGAAATCTTGTGACGACTCGGAATAAAATAATTAATCTTGTTCTTCTTAAAGTTATATTATCTCAGTCTACTAGATTTTAATAAAACTCTACTTTTCTTTTAAAAACAATTATTTTTTAATATTCTTAAGTATTGGATCTAAAACTGACTGAGGACTTAAAGTTTGTTTTCCGGCATAGAACTCTTCGTGTTAGAAAAACAGTTTTAAAGGGATACTTTGACATTTCACTTGTCTTTTTTTTTAGCTGAAATGTGATCAGATAAATTCGAATAATAAAAATCTTGGAGAAACAGATTCGGAAAAAAAATAATTAATGTTGTTCTTTTTAAAGATCGACATTCTCAGTCTACTAGATTTTAATAAAACTCCATTTTTCCTTTAGAAAAAAATGATTATTTAATATTAATATTATTATTATTTATATTTTTATTAGTAATATTTTATTTTTATATTATTTCTAATAAAATATATTTTAATGTTATAGAACATTGAAATGTTAAAAAATATTCATATTCCTTTAAGATGCAATGTTATAAATTGTATTGCATTATTAACATATGATAAACTTCATAACCAACATTTATATAATTGTACTACTATCCTTATATAAAACTATAACAACAATTTTAAAATAACAATTTCCTTCAATTTTAATATAAACGTATTTAAATTATAATGTAAAAAAATTTTAATGTTATAATGCATTAAAATAAATGTTGAAAACTATTCATATTCCTTTAGATGCAATGTCATAGGTTGTATTAATATAGGATAAACTTAACCAATATTTATATAGTTGTCTACTATCTTTATATGAAATTATAACAACAATTTTATAAGTAGTTTTCTTCAATTTTAATATAAACGTATTTAAATTATAATGTAAAGATGTTTTAATGTTATAATACATTAAAATAAATGTTAAATATTCACATTTCTTAAGACTCAATGTCATAGATTGTGTTGTATTGTTAATGTAATAAACTTCAAAACCAGTATTTATATAGTTCTGCTGCTATCTTTATATAAAACTACAACAACAGTTATATAAGTAGCCTTCTTTTAATTTTAATATAAACGTATTTAAATGTTTAATTTGTAATGTAAAGAAATATTAATATTATATTCATTAAAATAAATGTAAGAAATTATCATATTTCTTTAAGATTCAATGTCATAGATGGTGTTGCATTGTAAATGTAGGATAAACTTAACCAACATTTATAAAGTTACTATCCTTATATAAAATTATGTCAACAATTATATAAATAACTTTCTTTAATTTTAATATAAACACATTAAGTTATTTTACAATGATAATAATAATGTCATTTAATAAACTTGCACTATTTCAACTTTTAAGTATGCTTTTTAAAAATATATATAGCCTTATAAATCTCGTTGAACCAAAGTAATATACAAAAATAGACCACAGTATAAATGTTTTCTTCGACTTCGAAGGAGAAGACAGTTAAAAAAAAGTATCCAGTTGAAGTAAATCCGAAACCAGAAATACTCTGACTTTAAAAGGTGACAAATTTCTCAAAAAAAGAAAAAAATGAAACCTATTTATTTCTGAGCATTTATTTTTCTGTCTGGTGCAGGATTCGGCTTCATTCAAGTGAAAATTAATGAAAGTTGGAGAAAGTTTCCTCCTACGCCGTAACTCAATTGGTGAAAACGCTGAGAAACTCTAAAATAAATTGGATAGTTCTCCTGAAAAAGAGCTCTAGTACACAGTTTTCATTTATTTTATTTTACTTTTCGTCTTATTTATTAATCTTACGAGTTCTTTTCACTTCAGTGATAAGTCTTATGCATACCATCGTGACTTATCTTCAATGTCTGGTTTTTGCCACCAAAACATTTTTACTTGCATCTTTTTTTTTTTTTATTATTAAACGATTTTTTTTTGTCGTCAATGCTTATGTTTTATTATTTTTTTTTTTGAAATAAATGCCCAGTGGTATTGAAAAATTCGCTTTTGCAAGTAAAGTGTCTATGACCGGAATGAGTTTGATATATGCTGGATAAGAAAATGGGCTGATCTCCAAGAAGTCCTCCTTCCCAAAAGTCCTCAGAGATAAGTCTTATGCGTACCATCGTGACGTATCTTCAATGTCTGATTTTCGCCACGAAAAGATTTTTTACTTGCATCTTTTTTAATCTTTTATTATTAAACAATTTTTTTTTTTTAGTCAATGCTTATGTTTTATTGTTTTTTCATTGAAATAAAGGCCCAGTGGTATTGAAAATTCGCTAGTTTGCAAGTAAAGTGTCTATGACCGGAATGAGTTTGTTATATGCTGGATAAGAAAATGGGCTGATCTAAAAGTTCTCCTCCCAAAAGTCCTCAGAGATAAGGCTTATGCGTACCATCGTGACGTATCTTCAATGTCTGATTTTCGCCACGAAACATTTTTACTTTTGCATCTTTTAATCTTTTATTATTAAACAATTTTTTAATCGATGCTTATGTTTTATTGTTTTTTCATTGAAATAAAGGCCCAGTGGTATTGAAAATTCGCTAGCTTGCAAAGTAAAGTGTCTATGACCGGAATGAGTTTATTATATGCTGGATAAGAAAATGGGCTGATCTCCAAAAAGTCCCTCCTCCCCCAAAAGTCCTCAGAGATAAGGCTTATGCGTACCATCGTGACGTATCTTCATGTCTGATTTTCGCCACGAAAACATTTTTACTTGAATCTTTTATTATTTTTTATTAAACGATTTTTTTTTTTTTGTCACCAATGCTTATGTTTTATTGTTTTTTCATTGAGATAAAGGCCCAGTGGTATTGCAAATTAGCTAGATTGCTAAGAAAAAAGAGTCTGTGGTAGGAATGAGTTCAAAAGTCCAAAAGTAAGACCAATTTTCACATCTTAAAATTCCCTGAGGTTTATGAAATTTAAATTTTTTTCTTTTTTTAAGTGAATGGCACTGTCCTGTGTGAAATTTGACGTCAAATACGACGTTTTGAAATGTCTGCATTAATTCAGCAAAGAACTTAGCATTACATTTTGTTTGCGGAAACGTATAGAATGTTGCAAAAGACATTCGATGAGCATTCCTATATCGGAAAAGAAATCTTTACAAGTGGTATAAACAGTTCAAAGAAGGCAGAGAACGCGTTGAAAACGAAGAGCCCTCTGGTCGACCCTCAACCTCAACCGACAAAAACTCAAGTCCTAAAATTAAAGATTTGGTGTTTGAAAACCGTCGATTTACAATAAAGGACCTTGTTTAAGCTGATATTAGAATTTCAAAAGGATCGGTCATTCCATTTTGGGCCTCAAACGCGTCAAATCTCGATTGGTACCGAAAAACACTGAATGCGCCAGCTCACACTGCATTAATATTTCATGACTTTCTCTAAAATTGAAACCCTATCGTTCCACAAACCACCGTATTCACCTGATTTAGCATCATGCTACGTCTGACTATTCCCTAAAGTCAAAAGACCACCCCGTGGACAGCGTTTTGAGTCAACTGAAGAGATATTTCAAAAATCGCTAGCATCAATTTTAGCATCTCACAAAACCAAGCATTACTCAAATACTAATGAATATTTTGACGTGAAATTCACATGTCAGATCTCAAGGACAGTGCCAGCAACTTAAAAAGAAAAAAATTGAAATTCCATATGCCCGGGAAATTTAAATTGAAAATTGGTTTTTACTTTTTGGGCGCAGTAGTAAAATATATTAGATACCATTTTTTATATGTTACTTTGTTAAATTTTCACACATATATGGCTACGACCTTATATCTTTATATGCATGGATCGTTACAGATGTTAATGATAATTGTCGGTTTGAATAGTATGTGATTTTAAGAGCATTTTTTCACTTTATTTTAAGCTGGCAATTTATATTCGTTGAAAAAATTGATTTTTTCTGATGAGGTTTTATATTTCAAATTGTTGAATATGTCTCTATATTTACTGTCTGTTTTGTGAACTACATTACTTTTATATTCGCCTATAATTTGAATGCATTAAAATACTCGGTAGAAAAAGAGAAATTATTATAAAACGAAATAAAACTATATGAAATTTAAAAGTGTAATTTAAATTGTTATTTTCATCATATAATAGTTTACTTTAATTATAGTATCTTAGTATTTGTATCATAATTTTATCGTTAAGCTTACTATTGATATTTAATAGTTTAGCGTGATAATTATATTTTAATATTTGCATGACATTAATTTTTTTTTACAATTTAAATACACATTTCGACATTGTTGCCATAAATAAATTTATCATTCAATAATAAATTAAGTTATAATATCCAAGTTAGTACATATCAATTAAATAATTAAAAAAATTCACTCATAACAATTTCGAATGATAGACGCTTAAACTTAACGTCATTCGCCATTATAATGGCAGATAATTAGCAAATTCAGCATTAACCAGGGTATACTATGGTTTCCGCTATACTGCACCTAAGTTTTACCCCTACAATTTTAAACACAATCCATCAAGTGTAGCATCTAGTGAGATTTTCAAACCGAATAGAAGGACTCTCCGACTTATGGATTTATTTTCCCATCATCATCAAGCTTATGGACAGATTTAGGATCTGTTTAGATTGTCGGGTTTCAAACTCGAATCTCATGGGAAATGGTATTGTTATGCTATTGTTTCTTATTGTATTGTGCTATTGTTTCTTATTGTATTGTGCTATTATTTCTGTTTTGTATTGAAATGCTATTGTTTCTACTCTTCCTTAGTAAAGAAAATGTTAATTTCAAAGTCAAATAAGTAAATTATTAAATTGTTTATTATAAATTCTGTATGTTAATAAAGTAATCTTACTTTTAATCTCAATAAATAACTTCTAAAATTTTAATTGACGATATTCAAGAGATGATAAATTATATGAGATGGCATGTGATTGATGAGTTTGTTTATCATTAAATTAATAAATTAATGAATCAGGAAGTAATTATTTTAATGAGGAAAAATTAATTTAGTAATAAATTTATTTTCTCAAAAGATAAGAAAGACAATGTTATCGATTCGGATAACGAACTTCCGCTTTAAGAAAGACTCTCTATCAGTTTTCAAAATATTTATTTTTGAATAACATTTATTTTTAATTAATTTAAAATATTTTCGAAGTTTGAAAATATAAATATTTTTTATTGATAGCATTTTTATTATATAAATTATTCAACCTTTAATGACGAAAAAAAAATAATATTTTGATTTATTTTTAATGTAAATGTTTTTAATGCTCGGAAATAAAATTAAATTTTTAACAAACATTCATCTTCGAGGTTACTGATTGGTCATTTTGTAAACTAAATATCAAAAACTATTTCCCGAATTGGTTTATATAATTACATATAATTGTTATTGGTTTATAAGACAACGATTATTTTAAGCACGTGAGGGATAATTAGACTGGTATCTAAAGTTTAACATTAATTCCCAACCACTCACAAACATCCATGCCACTGCCAGGATTCGAATCTGAGGCCTGTGGTACCGAAGATCAGACTGCTAGCCACTTGACCTTCAGGCTACTGCACTCTAAAGATACTAGTTCCGACCTCAGTAAATTACCAGTTTTAACCAGGTATGACCCGATTAAGTTAAACTTCGAACATGATTGCTGTTGCCTGAGGACCAATTGGCTAGCATTCTGACCTTTAGTACCACAGGCTTCAAGTTCGAATTCTGATGGTGGCATGGATGTTTGTGAGTGGTACGGAATTCCCGTTAAACTGTAAACTGTCCCGGCTCTAATTAGCCCAAAGTTTGCATAAAATGACCGTAAAGAGACAAAGCAAACCAAACCGAACATGATTGTCAATTTGTTACAGAGGTGAGAAAATATACTTCACAAATACTATAGAGAGAATTTACTAAATATTATATCTTGCAAATAATATAGGAGAATATTAATAATAATATTATGCATGATTCACAAGTAATATAGGGCTAGAGATTATACAATACAAATAATATAGAGAATATACTAGACAATATTATCATACAAATAATAAGTTTAATGAGAGCATTTACTAGAGAAGATACTTTATAAACAGCATAGAGAGCATTTACTGCAGAATATACTTTATAAATAATATAGACAATATTTACTAGAGAATATACTTTATAAATAATGTAGAGAGCAATTACTAGAGATTATACTTTACAAATGATATAGAGAGCAATTATTAGAGATTATACTTTACAAATACTATACAGAATGTTCTATGGAATATACTTTACAAATAATTTAGAGAGTATTTAATTTTACAAAAAAAAAATGGTCATTAAAATAAAATAATTCTACTTTTAGTTCAATGTTTTCTCAATAATTGACAAACCATTTTTTCAATCATAGCTTAATAGAAAAATTCCTTTCTAGGCTAATAAACATATATTTTACAAATAACTCTGATTCAAAAATTACTTTCTTTATAGACATCTGTAAGAAAAGTCTGTAATAGGAATTTAAATACATGAATTTTAGAAAACAATAATGATTTAGGAAGCGGAAATCCTTATTGTAATATAAATTTAGGTGACAACAATAATAGATTAGGACATAATAGAAATTTAGGAAGCAATGATTCATCGTTCTATATCCATGAATAGCGAATATATGGTTAAAGTTTTGAAATTAATTGAATCCAAATATTAAGAAAAAATTTAATAAGGATTTGTCTTCTGAAAAAAAAGTAGAATCTTGCATGTAAAGCTAGATTTTTATTTTATATTTCAGGGAGCAGTGCTTTTAATAAATATCAATAAGATAGTTTGAAATTAAAGATGTAATCATATCAAAAATTGTCCTAATTGTATGCATTATATATATATATATATATTTACAATATTTAAAAACAGTATAGTAGTGAAATGGAAAAAGATATAGTAGATAACACTTCAGAACAAACTGAACCCAAAATCTAAATAAACTTGAATGTACAAATGTACCTAAACATCAAAAAAACGAAAATAAAAATATTAAAGTCCATTACAAGAATAAAAACAGTAAAAAAAAAAAATTTTAAATAATTATTTAAGATTACAAGTTTAAATAAAGAAAATAGATAATTAAATACATCTCCTCAACTCAGCTCTCGTTTAATCAAAATGGGGTTGAGTTGTTCAGTTTGGTATTCTCACCGATTTGTTTGCATCCATGTCGGAAAACAACAAACTCTTACGTCACACACGGATCGTAAATCACTCTGTTTGGTGACGTCAACTAATCCCTCAGATTTGGTGTTAAGCCAGATGCGGGGCTTTCTTATTTCCCTTCCGACCATTATTCTGCATTCGGGATGATCAAAATGGACCCAGAAATTCTAAAAAAAAAAAGTAAAATGGCATAAGAAGTGCTAGGGAAAACATTACGACTGATAAATAATGCATGGCAGATAAAGTAGCGATCCAATAACAAAATAGATATTAGTGTAAAGTAACAATAATAAAAATTACTGATGCATATTTGTTGATCCGCACTATTCTATATTTCCATTCTTATAAGTTAAATATTTAATATACAGGCTGATGATAATAATGTCCCACTTTCAAAATGCTGTAAAAAAAAGAACCACTCGTCACAATGAGTTCAAATTTGAACTGAAGATACTTGAAAGAAGGGGGAAACGGTACGGCATCAAAAAAAAGTTTCACCGATTTTCCCATCCAATTTGGTATACATATATTTATATTTGGTCTACTAATAGTGTCATAACTGAATGATTGAAGGACTTAGTAGCATTTAGTAGTAGCATTTTTTTTCCGTCAAAAAACCGAAACATTCAAGCACATTAAACACTACAGTTAGTTTATTGTGCAACTCATACCAAATACGTTATCATTTCGATTCAAAATATCACTGGTAGTCGAATCCATTTCTTTATGCCGCTTACAGCGCCATCTATTAATACACTTTTGAACTTTTTGATGTCGTACCTTTTCCCCTTCTTCACGTATCTTCAGTTCAAATTTGAACTTTGTGACGAGTGGTTCTTTTTTTACAGCATTTTGAAAGTGGGACTTTAATTATAATCACCCTGTATATATGTGTGTATGTGTGATAGCACCCGTATTGCTCTTCCTTACAATTAACAGATTCAGTTCTTGCACTTAGCTCTTTCTAACATTGAGTTCAGCATTTTGTTACAAAAAAGTTTTTTTTTTCTATAATTTATCGCTGCCTTAACAATGTCTGCTCTCTATGATTCTTTTCCCTAGGGTCCACAATATATTAATTGGAGCACTTTTAGTGATTTGAAATCACAAGCGTCCTTTCAAGCAATTCGTCCTGATTGCAGACACTTTAAAATTTTCACAGATCTTGAACGTGTGCATTTCTCTCCTGTCATTTCCCAGAGCTGGGTCATTATTCTTAAATTTTCTTAACCATGTTAATAAACTGATGTAAAAATACTGATTACTTTTCATTTTCCTGTAAAATCCACTAATCCACTTGGTTTTTCAACTACAAGCTGCAGGAGCTTTCAGCCTTTTCCACCTGCTATATATATATATAATATATATATATATATCATATAATTTCATAGGCAGGAATGGGAAGGAAAATTTCATCACCAAATAGATGGCGCTACTACTATTAAATCCATATGATTTTAGTTATCTCTAACCTTCAAAAGACACGTGTATAAATTTGACAGCTGTTGCACTATTAGTATGTGAGTTATAGCGTTTTTTTTAGTGAAGTTATAGCATTTGTAGCGTTCATCACTTGCAGTCCACTCAGCTGACTGTCGATTGGACTCCGGTGTGAAATGATGGAGCCATGTTTCATCCATTATCACATATCGACGCAAAATTCGGGTTTATTAAGAATGAACAGCTCCAAACACTGCTTAGAATCATCAATTCGTTGTTTTTTTGGTCGATTGTGAGCTTTGCGCGGCATCCACTTTGAACAGAGATTTCGCATATCCGAATATTCATTCACGATATGTCCAACACGTTAATTTGATATCTTTACGGTCTCAGCTATCTCAATCAACTTCACTTTACGATTAAGAAATTATTTTGTGGACTTTTTTTGATGTTTTCGTAGGTAACAGCCTCTTTGGGGCATCCACTGCGTGCATCGTCCTCGGTGCTCATTTCGCTTCGTTTGAATTTAGCAAACCACTTCTCTACGGTTGATTTTCCTGGTGCAAAGTCCGAATAATGTTTATCAAGCCAAGCCTTGGCTTCAATAGCATTTTTTTTCGCCAAAAGGCAATGCTTTAATTAACACACGAAATTCCTTTTTATCCATTTTTTTTCAAACTAACAAAAGTTGCTTCACTAAAATGCTATAACTCGCATACTAATAGTGCAACAGCTGTCAAATTTATACGCGTGTCTTTTGAAAGTAAGGGCTAACTAAAAATCATATGGATTTAATACTAGTAGCGCCATCTATGTGTCAGCCTACGAACATGTTAGCCTAACTGTTATATATATATATAATATCGTTTTCTATGATCTCAAATCAAAATACCAAAAATTCAAAAAAACAAACTTTGATTTTAATATTACTAATTTAAGACACACTAAGTATCATGTATATTTTTTTTATCAATAAACTCTTTGCATTTATATAATATTTGATATTAGTTAAGTTAAGGAGTTAAATGGCGAATAAAAGATTGTAGAAATGAATGTTTATCAATGAAAAATTCGAAAAAAATATTTTTTTATATTTACAAAATAAATAACTGTAATTTACTATCAATAGAAACAATAAAATTCAACTTAAATATGTTAGCATTTTATTATAAATGCAACTTCTACAAATAATTGTCTTTCTTTTATATTAAAGAAATGATTATTTCAAGTACAATACAAATCAAATTGCAAGTTTGATTGTAGATATTTATAAAATTATAGCAATTTTCTATTCCTTTTTAAAAATATATACTTTGATTCGAACTTAGCTCTTGTATCTTTTTTAAAAAAAAAATATTTTAGAAATAGAAATGGTTTTAATTAATACTTATTAACAATATCAACGTTAAGTTTTCTGAATTAATGTCAATAAATTTATATAATTATTGGGTGTTTAAATTTCATTTCGGACTAGTAAACCTTAGTTAAAAAAAAATATTTTCCCAAATTAAATTTTTGCAAAAAAAAAAAAAAAATTCAATTTTAATGGAAGCATTACAAAACTATTTATTATACCTAATTATGAAACAGAAACAAACAATACGGCTTTAATTATATCTATCCATTAGAATCAACTAACTGCATAGTTAACTGGAGGTTAAATATTATAATAGAAAAATCATGATTGAAAACCAAACGATTTTTTTAACCCACTGGAACTAATAGAAATGGAACTACGTTCGAAAATAGAAACAAAGTTAAACAAATTACTTTTTTCCAGAATTAATTCACTTTTCGAAATAAAGAAACGGAAATCGAATTAAAGAAGAAAAACCAGAAAATGAAAAATATTCCATTCGCATTCCAAACCAACAAATACTCATTAGTATCCTGATTATTTACGACTTAAATTGAAAGTAAAGAAATAAATATTGTCAACGTTCCATTTTGTTCGACTCTGGAACAAAAAAGGAATTCTCGAGTGCTGAAACACAATAATTACAGAGCAAACGATAAAAAAATTTATTCTAATTTATTTCTGGCATTGGATACGATGCGGCAGTGATTTCCAAAATTACCATTATAAACATGCTTTTCGGAAATTACACTCGTTAAAATCTTTCTGTTTTCAAATTAGCGAGCCAAGAGGGCAAAAAAAAAGACATACTCGATTTTAAATCTCGATTAAAGTAACGGTCTCATTTTCAGTTAAATTACAATACGAGAAATAAACATAAAAAGGTTAACAGTTAAGGTTATTTTTTTTTCCTTCAGCATATGCTGCTAACCGAGCCATATTTGGATCTCTTCCAATTCTTGCAACTTTAACTGTGACGGTAAAAAAAATGAGGGAAGTGATTAAAAATTTCCTCAAATTGTTTCGTAGTCATATCATAAATTCTGAAGCATTTTTTACACTTTTTTTTTAAAAGGACTAATGAGCTTTTAACCATTTAGAACTGAGAATGTTTTTTTTTTTGTTTTGGAGTAGAATAACAGCTCATGTCTTTGTTTGTTAATGTTTGTTTCGCCATTTTCTTTTCTGACAAATTTCTTCACCTGAATTTTCTGTTTTGTAATATAATAAATTTCAAGTTTGTTGTTGTACATTTTAAAGGATTCGTTAAAAGATAAAAATAAAAACCTAGTTTATGACGTCCTCGTAATATGTTTTTAATCTGCGAAATTTGCGGTCAATTAAAGATAATTGCTAGCGACAAAATAGTGAAGTGAAAAGACCATAAAATTTAAGTACTACTTTTTATTTACAAACTTTTGAAAATTAAACGAGATTAACAAACAAAAAATCTGAACATTTGTTTACAGTAGAGGGATTGAGTTTTTCATTTTTAAAGGTCACAATTATGCAATTAATTTTATTAATTTAAAACTCCTACATTTTATGTATGGATTTAAAAAGAATTAATTTAAAACACCTACATTTTATGTATGTATTTAAAAGGAATTAATTAAAAACATTTTATGTATGGATTTAAAATGTATTCCGGAATTCCTGCATTTTATGTATGGATCTAAAAGGGATTCATTTAAAACACCTACATTTTATGTATGTATTTAAAAATAATTAATTTAAAACATTTTATGTTTGGATTTAAAATGGATTCATTTAAAACTCCTGCATTTTATGTATGGATCTAAAAGGGATTCCTTTAAAACTCCTACATTTTATGTGTGGATTTAAAATGGATTCATTTAAAATTCCTATATTTCATGTCTGGATTTAAAATGGATTAATTTAAAACTCCTACATTTTATGGATGGATTCCTACATTTTATGCATTACATGTCTGAATGAAATTTGAATGTCTAAGTACCAGATTTTTTTTTTTAGTACTCTAAAATCATAGCAACCTCATTTTATTTAATAAAACAATAAGTTTACGGAATAATCACATTTTTTTTTAAACTTCTAAAATTTCATTAGTGTTTGCCTAAAAGTTCCTAAACACATTTTTTTCTTGACGAGCTTTTTACCAGACATCATTCGTCATCATCATCATCGCCATCACATCAATCGCCGTTTAGTAGATTAAAACTACTCAACTCAAGCTATTTTTAGCGTTACCGCCTTCTATAATAAACCTTTCCATACTTAATGGATAACTTTACAGCCTACAGATATTTTACCCATCCTTGTCGTAGTAATGGAAGCTTTCTTTATGGTTCAATTGTTAGATTTGATCTGAACTCCTCTGTTTTTTTTTTTTTTTTTTTTAACTTAGGTGTGTTTCTCGATTTCCATGAACAGCTATGTGAGGAGGAAATGGCCTTCTGAGATGACTTTCAGAAGTTCCTATCCCACATTTGCGTTGTCGTATGATAGAAAAATTGAAAAGAACTTTCATCTGACAGCTGGACTGTTAGTTCTTCTCAATCGAGACATTTTGCACACGATGTCACAATCGCAATCAAGGCTCCTCGTTTTTGCGGTTGTTGATTCTTTCCCACTTGGTCGACAACAACAGTTATACCAAGTCCAAGAACCCGTGTGTTCTCATAAATGGAGGTAAAGGGGACAGCTTCTGTTGTGATGAAATAAGTAGAAGTCTGACTCATAAGTAGAAGTCTGACTTGGCTCCGTGTCGCTGAAGAAGGAGGGCAGAGCGTTTCAGGAGGACTTTAGGAGGAACTACAATGCGTATGGGAGAAAACCCGGAAAACTCCCCCAGTCTAATGAGGCAAGATGCTGACATCATAAACTCCATCGAGGCCTCCTCGTCTTTTGAAACAGTGTCTGCAACAAAGACACCAGCGGATTAAACCTCAGCCCTGCTCACCAGCAGCGCACGTTGCCACTGAGTCATGACTAGTGCTCAACGTTACTGAAACCAATAACTGCAACGCCGCCAACGCCGCCAGCGGACTCATTCCGCACGCTAACTGCTCATGTTACCACTGGAACACAAATCGAGCTTTGCGAACCTTATTGAAGCTGATTTTTATACCAAGATTTTAAGTTTTATAAAAAAAAAAGCATTCAATAGAATCAATAACATGAAATATCATTAGAAAATTTTCTAAAAATATACAAAGATTACAAAATAAAATACTTGTTTTGTTAACGTACTGAATCAATTTTTTCTGAAATAAACCTTCCGTTGTATATTTCCATAAAGAAATTCCAAAATCGCACAATTTATAGTCAATTATTGGAGGAAAAGTTTAGAGTTCAAATTAAATACTAAAACTTTCTTTTAAATGAAATGTTGCATTTTTTATTTGAAAAAAAAGATTTCCGAGAAAACGACAACGAAAAGATTAAACTGGAAATCCTTTACTATTTCTGCGTCTCAATCGATCACGAACTTTAAACACATGTTTTAACTTTACACAGCTTCTTTATTTACTTTTCTGAAAAGAAGTAAAAAAAAAAAAAAAAAAAACATAAAGAAGAAAAAGAAAGTTTAAAAAGTAACTTAAAAAGAAACCGTTTAACATCTTCTTCCCCGATATGCATTCTAAGTAACTCAAGTGGCTTGGTCATAGCTCCCCATTCTTTTATGTCAGTCACGAGAATTTTAATAAAGAAAGGAAATTCTCGTTCAATGATTTATGAGTAAATGATTTTTCTTCCCTTTTGGGTATTTATTATTTCTAACTCAAAAGGGCATTGGTGAATGCATAATTATTGAATGGAACGATGTCGCAGGCGGGGAAAAATCGTTTGGCGTTTCTCTTTTTTCTTTCCACATCAATTCTAGATCAACACTCGAATAATAATGAAGTGCTCTCGAATTTCAATTTGCATTTAGTGTTCAGTAATACTTTAGTATTTACTCAAGGGCAAGAAACCTAAGTTGGAGAACCTACTTGGCTTTTAGTTTGGCATTTTTTAAAAAAATTTGTAATATCAACCGTGTTGGAAATTCCAATTTTATTTTTCTGTAAATAAATAGAATTATTATTTTTAATTGTAAAAGACAAAGAAACAGTTTCAGTGAAAAAAAAAAAAAATCATATGTTCTTCTTACTGTTCATTCTTTTCATTTCGTGTAAATTTAAAATATCTTTTTTTTTTTTTTTTTTTTTTTTTTGTTACTGTTAAACATGATTAGAAATGCTTTATAGAAAAGAGTTAAAATATTTAATGCTATATTTGCTCTCGGCAATTTTGTTCTAAGTTTTTTTTTTTCATATATAAATATTAATTTAAAACCATAAATTTGTTCCAATATCCAGATTATACATGAAAAATTTTGTTTAATATCAAATAATCCTTAATAATTTAAGAATCCTAAAAAATTGTTTAACTAAACTTAAATCATTGAAATACAGGGTGATTATAATTAAAGTCCTTTCAAAAATGCTGTAAAAAAAAAAAAAAAAAACACTCGTCACAAGGAGTTGAATTTGAACTGAAGATACTTGAAGAAGCGGGAAACGGTATGACATCAAAAAATATTTCATCGATTTTTCCCATCCAATTTGGTATGACCTTACCATGGTGTATGGTCTTTCTGCTAACAGTGACACGATTATTGAATGACTCGGAAATCATTTTTTCCGTCAAAAAACCGATCCTTCCAATCAAGCACACTGAACACTTCAGTTGATTTAATGTGCAACTCATGCCAATACGTTGTCATTTCGGTTCAATATATCACTGGCAACCGAATTCCCTTTCTTTAGGCCGCTTGCAGCGCCATCTGTTAATACATTTTGGAACTTTTTTTGATGCCGTACCGTTTCACCCTTCTTCAAGTATCTTCAGTTCAAATTTGAACTCATTGTGACAAGTGGTTCTTTTTTCACAACGTTTTGAAAGTGGGATTTTTAATTAAAATCACTTTGTGTGCTAAACTGTACTAAGGCTTTGTCCTTAATATTTTATAAAAAAATTCTATGGCTCATAAAAATCATTGCTCGTTTAAATATTCATTTACTACTGTATCCAAAAAGTAAAACCAATTTTCAATTTAAAATTCCTGGGCTTATGGAGTTTTTTTTTTTTTAAGCTTGCTGGCACTGTTTTTTTTTGGCATCTGTGTGAAATTTGACGTCAAAATATTCATTAGTGTTTGAGTTACACTTGGCTTTGTGAGACGCTAGAACTGATTCCGGCAATTTTTGAAATGTGTGAATTCATTGAGCGAAGAACTAGCATTAAATTTTGCTTGCAAAAATGTATAGAATGTTGCAAAAGACATTCGGTGGGCATTCCTATATCGGAAAGAAATGTTTAGAAGTAGTATAAACAGTTCAAAGAAGGCAGAGAACCCGTTGAAGACGAAGGGCCCTCTGCTCGACCCTCCACCTCAGTCGACGAAGTTCCCATCCAAAAATTAAAGATTTGGTGCTTACCAAACCGTCGGTTTAAAATTAGAGATCTTGCTAATGATGTTGGAATTTCAAAAGGATCGGTCAATTCCATTTTGGGCCTCAAACACGTCAAACCTCGATTGTACCGAAAACACTGAATGCGCTAGCTCAAATTGCATTGATTCTTCGTCACTTTTTCGCAAAAATGAAACCTATATCATTCCACAATCACCATATTCACACCGTGCGACTTCTTGGTATTCCCTAAACTCAAAAGAGCACTCTGGGGTCACCGTTTTGAGTCGATTGAAGAGATTCAACGTGAATCAGCGTGCTCTATGAAGGCCATCCCCGCCGATGACTTTTTAGCATCCATTGAGGATTGGGAAAAAAAGTTGGCATAAGTGCATTGTGTCCGGAGGGAATTACTTTGAAGGCGATGAAATAAATTTGTAAGAATAAATAAAGAGGTTTTTGAAAAAAATAAATAATTGGTCTTACTTTTTGAACAAAGTAATAATAAAGTAAAACAATTCTTTCGTCGTCTTTATTTTTTAATAAAGTTTTCTCTTGGACCTTTTTTTACAATTTTAATTTTGAAATACAGGATTACTTTGTCGATTTTTGTTGATTTTAAATTATAACATTTCTTTCCTTTTGAAACAGATTGATGCTATTTTTCTGTAAAAAATTATTATAATTTAAATATTCAATTTCACCATTTGCAAAAAGCATTACTAATCGAATTGAAATGGCATTTCAAAACTAGAAACATACATCCGTTTCAGAAAGTAATTTTAGTACAGAATTTTAAAAATATCTACAAGAAAAAAACATTTTTATGCAGGAAATTTTAAATTATGCTTTAGCAACTTTTCATAAGTTTTCATATTTTTTTTTTTCTTGAAAGGCTAAAGAAAAAAATTGAAGTAAGAAAATAAGTACTGAACGATTGAAGTAAGAAAATTATATGTGTCACCCAAACCATAACTCTTTTTTCAATATTTGTTAGCGGAAATTGAATTCTGATTTCGAAATTCTTCATTATGGTCTTCATCATACAAATATTTTCAAAATTCAAAACTATTAAAATTGTTTTTTTTTTTTTTAATGTAAATGTCTATTCATTCCAGGAATATTATTTCACATGAATTTTAAGAATCATGTCCTTAGTTTTTGCTCTTATTGTTCCATGAAAAATAAGTATTTATCCACCATAAATAAAAACATCAAATAATTTCATCATGTCTGAGTTTAAAATTATCTTATAAAACTATGATATATTTTTAACTCTAAATTTGGTATTTATTATAACGTTGAAGTATAATTTTTTTCTTTTAAATATTTAACATAGAACTGTGTTTCTTCTTCTTCATTGGCGCAACAGCCCCATGGTAGGCCAAGGCCGTCTGCCTACTAGCAGATTTCGAGAATGGAGATGTTTTCTTTTACGGGGTAGAGTTGTCAGCCCTACATCTAATGCTCTACTGTCATGTTAGACCAGGACCTATGGTTAAAAGTGGATTCGAATCCCCTACAAACACTCATGGCCCTGCCGGGACCTCGAGTTCGAAAACCTGTGGCATCGAGTACTAAAGCGCTAGTCACATGGTCATCAGGACCAAAAGAACGATACATATTATTTTAAAAATTTCAGAAGAAGCTCTTGAATTCTTTTATGTTACAAAACAATTTAATAGTTGAAGAGTCTTTTCTTAGAGTTTCTGTTTTATTCCGTTTAGTATCTGAACCATCCTCAAAAGACGTCTTTAAACTACCTTTCACGATGGAATATGTCCTTTCGTGACAAACAAATGAAACAATTATGTTAAAAAAATTTATTTCTCAACAAAATTCTTTCTTCTGCTGTTTTGCAATAAACCCGCTTTTATATTACCGCTTTTGGGCCTGAATGGCCGAGTGGCTAGCGCTCTGGCGCTCGGAACCACAGGTTTCGGGTTCGAGTCCCGGCGGTGCCATGGATGTTTGTAGTGGTTCGAATCCACTTTAAACCGTAGGTCCCGGTCTAATAGAATCGTAGAGCGTTGAGGGGGCATTGTTACTCCGCGTCCGTGACTTATCTTCAAGTGACACGCGCCCCCTGGGTAATGCAAAGTGAGTAACGTCTGTGCAGAGCTTGCCTTAAGGGCATCCAAGACCAAGCTGTCTAAGTGTTGTCAGCTGCATTAGAGAGAAAAAAAAAATATATTCCTGCTTTTTCCTATATTTTTATTAAACTTTACGATCTGTGGCATTATAGAAGTGCATCTTTCCTCATTTATTCCACCCCATTGAAAAGAGCATGTTCATCATAAATTGTAGCTGATTTGCTGTCTTCAACGTAATAGTGGATTTTAAGAAAAATTCATGCACTAAGAAAGCAAATGAAATGCTTACATTTACGTGCACAGATAGAGTGAAGAAAGGTTGAAATATGCATCCTCTGGCTTCTTCCATCGTATTCATTGCTTTCAGGAGCACGGAGACTCGATCACAAAAGTGACAACGTGATATATTGTTATGCAGATACTGGTGGGAGTTTTTCCGAATTTCTCCCATACGACACACATGGAACAATTACCTCTAAAATCATCTCGAAAGTAATGTCCTCTCGTCATCACCTGGCAGTGGGTTATCCGTGAAATACGAGGGACCACCAATGAGTTAAAAAAATTAACGATCATAAAAATAAAAAGCAACCAGGAATTTGATGCAGTTTAGGAGTTCAGTTCAAACCCGAGAACTGATCCGTAGAGAAAGTTCAAATTTCTACAGCGAAGATGGGTGTAATAAATCTATTGGCTGCAAAGTTCCTTCATTCAGTTTGGGAAAATTTATTTCAGATTGCGGTAGCGCCAAAAATACTTCAGTTACATACCTTAAGTAATTTTAATTTATTAAACTAGTGACAAATGATGACTGATAAAAACTCGTCATAGGAAAAAAAAAAAATGAGTTTACGAACATTTAGGCAAGCACTAATAAAATTTTACAACTCAATGAAAAAAAAATGTGATCATTCAGTAAATTTGCTATTTAACTAAACTAAATGTACTAGATTGTTATGATTTTACAGAATTTATAAAAAACGAGGGGAAAATTCTGTGTTACCCCTAAAAGTTCTCCTGGAAGGCAATATATTCTCCTCATCGCTGGATTATTTATGATCGCTGATCGGCCGAGGGACCAGCTCTCTGGAGTTCGGTGCCACAAACTTTGGGTTCGAGTCCCGACGGTACTATGGATGTTTATAGTGGTTTCTAATCCATTTTAGACCATAAGTCCTGATATAATATGACTGAAGGGGTTGGTCGTATGGCTAACAACACTACTCCGTAAAAAAAAAACATCTCTTGTCTCGAAATTTGCCAGTAAACAAACGGCCTTGGCACGCCATGGGGCTGTTGCGCCAATGAAGAGGAATACAATTGTGCAAAGTGATCATATTTCTAGTTTATTCTTATCAATTCTTATGTGGTGTGTGTGTGTTTATGTCTTACAAGCTTATTAACTGTAAGTAGTTTTCAAATCAAAATAATTTGTACGAAAATTTGCGTAGAAAACTGCAATTCGTAAGCTTAATAAAATCATATCACCGTATAATATAAAAAAAAAAAAATGATGCGCCATATGTCTATTCAGCTTCATAATCCACATTTATGCAAAATCTATTTATCAGGTATTTTATAAATATAATTTTAATTCTTTCTTTATTGTCTCTTTTGATTTTGGAATTAGATGTCAAACTGAAAGCGTCTGTGTCGAGGATGATTAAATATGTAGGACGATATATCTTCCCATTGAAGAGGCGGGAGTAGGGTACCGAATCCAATTACCCCTTGAAGATATGTTGAGTGGTGGCAAAATATGAATGCTGTGTTGCAGATTCGTGATGCATTATTGATAACGCTGAATCTGCTGCCCATCTGCCGTTCTAGTGAAGAATGGCCTCAAATCAAAGTATCTAACATTCCAAATAACAAAATTTATTATGGATAATTAACATTCATAAAAAAAAGTACTTTTGAGAAAAAAATATGGAATGTTTGAATATAAATATCTCAGTTTTAAAAGTTCAGATTTGATTATTTGCTTAGTGATTAGGTTTCAGTCCACAATCAAAGTAACTAAATTTGATAATAAAAAAAATGCCATTTACAAAAATTGTTGTTGTTCAAGAATCATTCATTATTTCCCTCATTATTTTATTCTTTGTTGCTCTAATTTGATAAACCCCAAGTATTTTTCCAAGTTCTCAACAAAAAAAATAATAATAGGGTAAAGCTTTAAAAAAAAAAGTTAAAGTGAACATTTCATCTCTCTTTAACTTAATCATAATCTTTAAATTATAATTTAAAGCTTATAGAAAATGGTAATTAACTGGTTAAAAGAAACCACAAAAATTCATTAAAAATAAAATAGATGCAACTTCATATTTTAGGCAAATAGTAGTAAAATATTGAATCATTTAGACAATCTAGTGTTGTACAAAAATAGATTTATTCTATTAATTTATTAAATTAACAGATCCAGAAAAGTTTTGATCTATTAAATCACATTTTTTATCAATTATTAACTTATCATAATTTATTATTATTTTGTCACATTTTTTTGAAGCATATGTAAAAAAGTCAATTATCCTTTTTAGTATTTTAGTGAAATTGGTAATAGTTATTAGTGGCATCAAGATGTCACTGATAGATGGTACAATTCTTAAAGCAGACTATTTCTTCCTAATTTGTAAAATTAGCTTAGTAATGAATGAGTAATAGTCATTCAACCATCAAAATAGTGAAATTTCATATTTTAATTCTTTGATACCCTCGACTACCTTATTTATAAATGTTCCATATCTAAAATAAAGCTAAATTAAATCATCATTTATATTTTTATTTTGTTAATTGCATTTTTTAATATAACAAATTTATAATTTTGGTTCCATTAACTTTTGGCTTGTAAAGGTTGTAGTGTTATAAAAATCCAGACGGCAAAAAAAAAAAAAAACGATAATCAGTTTTCTGCATTTACAACATCTTTATTCCATTTTCTAATGCCAACTACACTCTTACTTTCATTCTTAGGTGGTGGAAAATTCCCTTGGTTATTGGTAGTGAAAAAGTAGAAGCATTTTTACTCCATTTTCCACATCATTAGGTGTCTACAAC
>BPLR01020738.1:0-12448 GCA_021605095.1 Caerostris extrusa
CTTCTATTGGCTCACACTCTCCCTATATATCTTGATCAAATTTTTAATCGTTCATATAATAGTTTTTATTCATCCACTCACGTTCAAATACATTTTTTTGAACTTGTAGTGGATGACACTGATGTTAATACAGTTTTTTCAAATATTAATTCAGTAATTAAATCTAATTCATTAATTATAGTTTTTAGATTTAAGTTGTATATATCTACCAATAGATGGCGCCAGATAAACTTAAAAAATGAATGAAAACTATTTATAAAGGACTTTCTGCAATATAGTGAAAAAAAAATTAGGAATTGAGGTAAATTTTTTTTTCTTATATTACTTGTTTTTCAATTATGAGAGCGACGATGGACGATTCAACTCCGCCAAGGGATAATACGCTGAAATGGGGCACTTTCAGAAAACCAGTTTCAGGTGCTCACAAATCACTGTCTGGAATAAAAAGAATGCCTCCTTTAATTCTTTCCAGGAAACTACTAGGGAAGCAAAATCTTCTATAAGAATGCAACCCCCCTCTCCTTCCCCCATCACTTCGTTCTGCATCTGACCCAGAAGTAACTTTTTCAACGACAGTAAAAAATTTTCTAATCTTTTCTCAGGAAATGTTTAGATCAGGGATGGGTAAAACTACGTCCCGCGGGCCAACTCCGGCGCGACGGGAAGGTTCATGCGGCCCCGCGGATAAAATTTTTATTTTTGTCAGCCTGAGGCAAATTAAAAAAGAAATATATATTTATGTATTATATATCCATCTCCTTTTCTACTTTGATTAAAATATTTTTACAAATCATTATCGAAAGTAAGTTTCCCAAATTTAATATCTCACATGTTTGCTTCATCTTATATGTGAACAAGTGTTTTCAACTATGAACCTTAGAAAGAATTATTATTTCAGAAGTAGACTGACAGATGAGCATTTAGCCTCGTTCCTTGGAATCAGTACATCTCACTTCGAACCTCAAGATAAGGAACTTTTAAAAATCAAATCGCAATTTCATTCATCTCATTAACATATTTAAATTGTAATACTTGTATATTGTTTTTAAAATATTACAAAAATTATCTTGGCCGCCAAACTTTTTTTTCGATTTTTGGCCCGTAATCGAAAAAGTTTGCCCATCCCTGGTTTAGATGGATGGATTTTCTCTTCATGATGGAAAAATGTAAGCATGAGGGAGAAAAAAAAATTTTTTTTATAAGTTTAGAATATGTGTAACTGTACAATACAATAATTATCCTGAAATAATTCAATTTCGAGGAAAAAAAGTCTTGAAAAGTATATGTGTCCTTTTGCAAACCATCTCCTACTGAGGTATGCTGCTGAATATACCTACCATGAAGGACTATTCAAGCAGTCGTTAAAATGTATGCAATATAACTAGAGACCACCTGTTATAGTAAGAAATAGAACAGTACACCCTAATGGCAAAAGTAATGAGTGGATGCCTTTTACAGGATGAAAAATGCGCAAAAATGTAACTTATTCTTTGATTGATTTCGTTTAATTTGTTTTGCAACCGTGCTTCCTCCTATGCACTGCAATCGCTCCCCAGTGGCGTTCAGGAGAGATGGTCAGTAGGCATCGAGATTCTCACCCGAGAGAAAGTACAGCGCAACCGGCCCTGCCGCTGAGAAACGTTTAGTACAGCACAACCAGTGCTGCCTCTGACAAACGTTTAGTTTGTAATCTCTTATTCTGAGAGGAAATATATTCAACACAACCCTGCGTAATAGTTGGCCTACAGACTCTCGGATAGTGGGGAAGTATATTTCGCGCATCCTGCTCGTACGTGAGTATCTTTACTTTCGACTTAGAAGGGGAGTCTTTCCACGAATCTATGCTTATCTGTTTTTAAATGTATTAAATACTGGATGTCTCTAATTGCATGTGTGGTGTTTGTGCGTGTGTCAATAAAGTTGTGAGTTCTCCAACTTGTGTCTCAATCCAACCCCACCCAGTTACAATCTGTGGTTATTTCCAACTCGAGTTATTGTACAGCTGCAAACAATATGTGTTATCTAATGTAAAAAAGAAATTTCATTTTAATATTATTGCTTAACAAATGTTTTAATTAATTGTTTGATGTCGAATGTACATGGAATTCTATTCATAGTTTTATGAAATTTTATTTTTTTAATCTCTTCATTAATTGGTTCATTAGTTTTATTTATCTTCACATTGTTGTTCTTTTTCTTAACAGGTTTCGACATTTGAAATAAATGTCAAAATAAAAAAAAAATAAAAAAAAAGGCTTCTAAACCAAAAACTTCACGTTGACGTTTTTAAAAATAAACATCATTTGTGTTCTGCTTATCTTCCTGTTGACATATCTATTATTGTGAAATTGCTTTCTGGTGAAAATGCGTTTCTAATGATAGTTTATTAAAAGAACAGATTCATATCAATTGCTTATCTTCAGATGCATTTTCCCCCAGTCATTTCAATAATTTTTTATTTCACACTTTTTCTGTATTGTGTTTAATGTGCTCGTTCTGTTTTTTTCCCCCTGTTGCTATTCTGCTTATGTTTACGGGGGTTACTATTTATGTATCCAGAATTGGTTAATTTTGCGTTACGTTGTACCATCTGACATACGTGTCGTAAAGTTTGACACTTTTGCCTTTTAATTACTAAGAACGTTTTGTCATACGGGCTCCATTTCTGTTGTTTACAGCAATTTGGAAAATTTTGTCAATTGAAAAATAGAATTAACTCAACAATTTCGTACTGCGATTTACTTTGATTATTTGAACAACAGGGCATCTATCAACTCATTTCAACTTTTGGCGAGGGTGCTCCATATTTTTCTAATGCAGCTGGCAAATACTTAGACGGTTGTCTTTTATGCCTTAAGGCAAGCAAGCACCACACCGACGTTACGCACTTAGCACTACACAGGAGGTACGTGTAGCTTGAAAATAACCTACGAACGCGGAGTAGCATTACCCTGCAACTCTCTACGATCATGTACGATCCCAATGGTGGTCCATATAAACCACTGTATGTCACTGGTGCAATGAATTTAACCGTGGTCGCTCTCCGTTCAAGGATGAATTTGAATCATCCAAAATCTATTGATTGTGTTTGAAAATATCAATGATGTACAAGAATGGATAATGCACTTCATTTAACATAGAGTGAGATTGAAACATCTTTAGCCATAAGTATGCCAAGCATACAAAACATTTCGCATGAACCTTCAAATGGAAAAAGATTTGATAGCATTGGATCCAGAGTAATTTGACAATCGCTATTAAACAGCCTTTTATCGATGGGTGCAAAAAGAAATGCCTTAAAAATGCAATCGTATACTACAATCAAATACTAATTGTTGTTGTTGTGACTAATCCTCAATGTCCTGCAGTGCGGGACGGACATCCCATGAGTCATTTACCCATGGATGGAGGGAAAGGGGGCAGCTTCTGTTGTGATGGAACACCCGTAGGTAAGTCTGACTTTACTCCGTGACGCTCTTACAGTCATATGAGACCGGGACATGCTGCTTAAAAATGGATTCGAACCACTATAAACATCCATGGCACCGCTGGGACTTGAACCCGAAACCTGTGATACCGAGCGCCAGAGCGCTAGCCACTCGACCATTCAGGCCACAATCAAATACTACATTTACACAGGTGATCTCGAATCTTGGATCTTATGATCGCGAAAATAAAAAGCACCCGACAGTATGAGAGTACCAAGCTAAGCCAAACCTAACAAAAGTTGTTCACGCCAGAAGCACTTCGAAGCAAATGACCGATATTTTTTGGAGGGGGTGGAGCGCGTAAATGGACATGTGAAAATAGTACCACTAGTACCTACAAAGAAAGCGATCCATTCTGAACGGTACACTAGCATTTGTTTGCTAAAACGCACTTTAGGATAAACATACAGTGACCTACAGTTTAAAGTAGATTCTGAAACATTGTCAATGGTTCGGAATCAAAACCATACATCTCGGCATTAAGACCATCCAGAAACAACCATGATATCACCAGGATTCGAACTAAAGCCTATGGTACCAAAGGACAGGCTACTTGGCCATCAGGCCGCCCAAAAGTCTTTGGAGCAATATGAAAAATCAACCGGCGCCACATTATTTTCATCATGTTAACACGAGTTCTCACACATCTGCCCAAATAACTCAATATTTGACTGATCGAAACATCGAATTGATGGGTTATCTGTTGTACAGTTCTGGTCTAGAGCTCAATGATTTTCTTTTGTGCCTGTACTTGAAAAATAAAAAGATTTCCAACACCAGTAGAAGCTGTTTATGTGCTCAAAATGAATGTTTTGGAAGTACCTCAATCGGAATGTAAAAGTGCTATTGTTCAAACTTATGCAAAAATTGTATTGAGCATCAGAGAACGTTTTTGAAAAGCACTAAAACCATTTTTAATGAAGAAAATTTGTTTTGCTTAGTATTATTCGGATACATAAATTGCAACCTTCGTATTCTGCATTCTTCTTTTCAATTAAAATCACTTCGCGTAAAACTGCCCTTTCCATTTCAGAAAAGTTCTATTCATTCATAAATAAAAGCGGTGAAATATTTTGTGTATTTTGTTTGTGTCTATTTTAATAGAAAAAAGACTGAATACAAACATACACTTTTATGGAAACACTTAATTCATATAGGTGCTGCGTAGAAATTAATTTAAAACATTTTGTTGACAATTCAATAAAAATATTCTAAAAAAGATCATAATTTGCATAAAATAAGTTTTATTTATTGGATAAAAATATTTATATGCTTTAAATATCAAAATCCTTCATTTTAAGAGAATTGCTTTTACAAAATATTGAAAAAAAGCATTTCTTTAATAAAAACCATGCTGTTTTAATGAAAAAAAAAAATAATCAGCCTAAATTGAAATGCTTCACAAGTATAGTCCAACTACGTATAGCGTGGAATGGTAAAAATCCGGTTTAACTGCGGATTGCTTATTAGGGCACTAATCAGGGGAGGCCAACCCAAATGATCTTGCAGGACACTTTGGAAATACATCATAATTCCGCGGGCAGCATATAAAATTATATATCCCAATATTAGATTTAGACATACAATAGACATTTTTTTTTTGAAGTGAAAAGTTGAAACATAATGGGTTATTATTATTCTTGCATGTAAACATAGATAATAAAATAATAATGATACTACTGTACTCACACAGTAAAAAAAATATATAGCACTACAAATGAAATATAAAAATATATAAATATAAATGAAATATAAAAAATATATAAATATAAATGAAATATAAAAATATATAAATATAAATGAAATATAAAAAATATATAAATATAATTGAAATATAAAAAATATATAAATGTGGGATTTGTTGGTGTCGTGATCACCAGATAGCGACACTTGCTTGTCTTTGACAGAGCTGTTTACAACGTGGGGGTGAATTGAACTTTGAACTCTGACCCCACGAGAAGGGAGAAGGGCCCCGTAAATGAGAGAAGAAACCCCCGCAGATGGACACGGAAGAGACGCTGGCAGGAACTCGGATGGGGAGGCTGCGTGAAGCAGAGAGAGAGAATGGACGGTGTTGTCCCTTTAATTGATTGTTAATGTAAATATCATTGTAAAATATCGTAGGAATAAATGGCTTCATTTAAAGTGACGTCCCGTTACTGCGTTTTGCATGACAAATACCTAGACACCCACTGCAAAAGTACAGCCACTGGTAGACCAGTAGAGAAGTTCTAACAAAACTGTAGGTTCGGCCGGAATGCATCTGTTGAAACCAGTGTAACCCTACAGAAATTGGGGTTTCGGCTGGGATGCGTCTTTTGCAAGCGGCTAACCCTACATAAATTTAAATGAAATATAAAAAATATATAAATATAAATGAAAAAATAAAAATGAAATCCTTAAAAAATATTTATTTTACTAGTGCGATATTTGTTTCTCCACTCTTTCACTTAGCTTTTGTAAATCGATCTCAATTTGGCTATTTGCATCCATGTCACCTATGGCTTTAAGAGAAAGTTAAACTGTTAGACCAGGGGTGGCCAACTTAAATGATCTTGCGGGCCACTTTGGAAATGCATCCTAACTCCGCCGGCTGCATATAAACTTATATATCCCCCTATTAGATTTAGACCTGCTATAGACATTTTTGGAGTAAAAAATTGAAACATAATGAGTTATTATTATTGCTTTTACGATTATTCTTACACATTAACATAGATAATATAATAATAAACACACATTGTAAAGAAATATATAACACTAAAAATGAAATCATTAAAAATACATAAATATAAATGAAATAATAAAATGAAATCATTCAAAAATATTTATTTTACTAGTGAGATATTTGTTTCTCCACTCTTTCGCTTAGCTTTTGCAAATCGATCTCAATTTGGGTATTTGCATATCGTAATGGGTGTTGCAGGTTAGCGTCCGTTATGTTTGAGCGTGTTTTGTGTTTGATCAATTTCATTTTCGAAAAACACAATTCGCATGTGTAAGTTGAACCCAAAGCGCTGACAATTTTTTGTGTCAGATTTCACAAATTGGAAAATTTCTCTTTTGTAACGTAAGTGTTGTAAAAATCAATTTCTGATTCTGATGTTTCAAAAATGTGTTTTAATTCAATATTGCATTTTAAGTCAACCAGTTCCTTTTCGAGGTATTCTGGGGCCGACTGGATTTCAACATGAAAGGGAGATGAATAATATGTTTCAAAAATTTTGTTGTATTTGTCTAACGCTAAATTACTGAATCGACTTTCAAAAGCAGCTCTAAGTTTTTCCTATTTTGTTTGCATATTTGATATAATTTTGCATATATGGATGCACAAATAATGTATTTTTTTAATGCATTGGCTTTCATTACTGTGACCATTATAAAATAAATACATTTTGTAAAAGTGTGATAAATATTCAAGGCGGGCCGCGGGTTGGCCCCCTGAGATACTATAGACCAACGCAGATTCCTGTTTTGAAAGAAATAGTATTGAAATTTTTCGTCTAGTATTTCTTTTGATATTATGTGATCTAAAATTTTGATTATTAAAAATTAAAACTCTTTTCATTGCCATTAAAATCCCTAATTAATTACAATTCCTCACTTATGATCCCGTTGTTTTTTCAATCGATCTCATTTGGCCACTAACCCAATCGATGGTCGGACTATATGTGTGTATTCTATCGGCTACAAATTTTTTTATTGATAATTTATTTGAAGTAGGGTTGTTTGGACAGGTAAAATGAAATGTTATTTAAATTTAGTGTTTCAAAAAAAATATTAAACCGTTTTTAATTTATCGAAAAATCTTTTTTCATTTTTTGCACCATTTCCAAACAAAATGTTAGGCTTATATATTTGACGACTGTTTCTGTCTTGTTGATGATACTTTTACTTTTACAATCATGATATATAGTACATACTTAACCTTTTATAGATCCTTGAATTTACACCAAACTAGAGTATTCGAAACGAATTTTTTTTTTTTTTAGAATAAATAAAGTAAACGTGATTAATCCGTTCTATAGAAAATAAATTCTATTATCATTGCCATATTATAAGGATTGTATAAAATAGTTTAAACACTGCTTAATACTATAATACATGAATACAAAAATTAAAATGTACCAAACTTAATTGACCTGATTGAGAAACGCTAGATTTAACGTTGACTCAAAAATCTGTCCAAAGAACTAAAATCTATCCAAGTATATTTCAGAAATGATGCATTGTCTGGTCATTCAGACAACTGTGAAATTCCGGTTTGAGTTTTGTTGGGGTGGGGCTTCTATGCAAATTTTCTGACATCCAATCATTTGGGAAAGATGTCGACATACGCGAAAAATACTCCAAGCAAAAGTTGTATACCAAACGAAAAATTTTGCATAAAAACAAGACGTATAACAACTGTGTGATTGCTTCAAAGCGGACGTATATTACTGCAGTATACTGAGGTATACTAAGAAGAATGCATCGGCGTTAGGAAAGCCTTCTGTAAAACCACTCCTAAGCTGATTAAAAATTACTGATTTAATTATTGAAATTACTGATTTGAAAACTAATAGATAACTGATTAGAAATTCAATAACCGTTGATATCCAAGACCTTGAATTTTCAATCATTCTGCTACCTGCAGATGGGCTTTCAGCATATTTAATTTTATAAAAAAAAACAATTTGATGTGTTTGTTTTCATAAATAAGCTGAAAATGTTTTTTTTGCCGAACTACTTACACTCAATCTGACATAAAGTGTAGAATGTTAAGGAAATTTAGGTTTGTGCCTAAAAGAATGAAATAAAAAACAAATTTGCATAAATTGTTTATTTTCTTTCCCTTTTTCTACATTCGTCCTTGCCAAAATTTAAAAAACTTAAAGGACGGTTAGTTTTTCTCAAACAAGTGAAATTTTTATTTTGAAAGACAACAATTGAAGCAAAACGAATGCATTTGCTGAACACAGCAGAATTCTAATGAAATAACGGAAGAATACTGCGAATGCCCTCTCTCGCTTTCACGAAAGGCTATTGAGCTCTTAGGCGTGCTGCGAGAAAGTGTTCGGCCCATGAATATGAATGAGCTGTTTACACGCATCTTTGATTTTCCGTTTTGTATTACATGCCGCGTTTTGCCGAAGCAAGGTTCAAAAAGCCAGGTTTCCACTTGTTTGTTCTTTTAGGGTTATTTATGTCGATCCGTTTGAAGGGTAGGTAAACAAGTTGTAGATATTATTGACTACAAAGAAAAATAATTTCTCACCTTGCTCTTATTTAAACAAAAAACTTATCTAATTGCTTGCTATTTATATTTTAATTTCATGGTCGCAACCGTTTTTGAAGACCGTTCACTTTTTATTGAAATTAATTATTCAAATCAAGAATGCACAGAACATGGCCCGCGGGCCGCATGCAGCCAGCTCGCAGTGGTAACCTGCGATGCTAATGCCTCGTATACAATCGCATTTGCACTAATGTATATATATGTATCGCATTTGCACTAATATGTAACTAAATAACAACTCCTTGCTGAGGATACACATGCAATCATGCCGAGTGACAAAAATACAGATAGCCTATGCATATTTACGCATGAATATTTACCTCTATCACTACATCATTACTCATAGAGAAATACATATTTAGACGTACATATGCATATACAGTGAGCCACAAAATTGAGTATACACCTCTAAAACTTTTAGACTTCTTCCAATTACAAATTAAATATTGATTTAAATAGATAAATTTTTTATCCTAGATACTTTAACCTCTGCTTTATCATCCTACAATAACACAATTCTATAGTTAACTTATTTATTACGAAAAAAGATAAGCGATTCGAAGAAAGATAGAAAACCATGCCACAAAATTGGTATACACTTCTTATATTTGTAAATTATGCCACCACTTTTTTAGTTTCAAATTTTCTTTAAAGAGTTTCAGGAGTAGCTGCTGTTTATAACACGTGCTATTGTACTTCAACGCTTTTAAATAGTATTTTTTCTCATTAAAAATCGTAAAATGAGCTCTCGTAGAGAAACTACTGAATCTGAGCGTTTATTGGTTGTAAAATGGTCGAAAGAGAGTAAATCTCTTCAATCGCTTCGTTGATTGGTGTAACTCATGGTTGTGTCCAAAAATACTACAGAAGTATAAAAAAACTAGATCTGTGGCCAATATTCCTGGAAGAGGACCTAAAGAATTACTGAGTACTACAGCGAAGAGGAAGATCATTCACTCAATAAAGAAAGATCCGAGGGTGAGTGCCTCTAAACTAACTTTATCGGTGTCCTCTACAATCGGGAAAAAGATCTCAGTTGAAACAATTCGACGTACCCTTCACCAATATGGGTTTCATGGCCGTACACCAATACGAAAGCCACTCATCAAGTATGTGAATAGACAAAAGAGAGTGATTTTCGCCACAGAACATCGTTTAAAGCCTATTTTATTTCTGGAACACTGTAATATTTTCTGATGAAAGTAAGTTTAATCTTTACGGAAGCGATGGACGATTTAAAATATGGAGAGAAGCTGGGAAAGCACTGGCTCTAAAAACACCATTAAGACAGTCAAGTTCGGAGGTGGATCTGTCCCTCGTTTGGGGTTGTATGTCGGCTGGAGGAGTTGGAGAGCTTGCTTTTATTGATGGTATTATGGACAAACATGTATATTTGGGGATTTTAAATGATAACTTGAAAAAAAAAGTGCCAGTAAGTTGGGGCTTGGGTCAAGCTTCATATTCCAGCAGGACAACGACCCCAAGCATACAGCGAAGATTGTGCAGCTATACTTGCTGTACCATTGCAAGAAGCAATTACACACTCCAGCCCAGTCTCCAGATCTAAACGTCAACAAAAATTTATGGTCGAAATTTAAAAAGCTGTACATGAGCACGAAATCACAAGCAAGGAAGTTCTCAAGAAGGTTCTGAGAGAAGAATGGGCTAAAATTTCTGTTGAAACCCCTAAAACACTAGTAGAATCTATGTCAGAAGATTACAAGCTGTAATTCAAGTAAAGGTTATGCAACAAAATATTAATATGTACGTTAAAAGGAAATTAATAAAGGTGTATACTTATTTTTTGTGGTGTTGTTTTTTCCTCTCGTCTCAGATCTTTTATTTTTTTTTCGTAAAAAATAAATAAACGTAACAATTTATAAGTATAGTACGGTAAAGCATAGACTAAAGTATATAAGGTAAAAATTCAATCATCTTAAAGCAATATTTAATTTGTAATTGCAAAAAAAGTCTCAAGCTACTAAAGGTGTATACTCAATTTTGTGGCCCATTGTACGTCTTTATAAACATACACGTGTTACAAGTACTAACTTAATAAAATCCCAATCTTGAAAGAGGGTTAATTTGGTTTTCAAATACGTTAATGTGATTAGCAAAAAGGATCAATTTGGTTTGTTTAAGGTAAATCGTATTTGCAAAAAGGTAAATTTGGTTTGCAGAAAAGTAAATTTATATTGCCAGAGCTGTAATAGAAGGTAAGTGACTTTATATTATATATCTAATAATGCTTTAGGTGTTTAAAAGAAACTAGTCCTTCAAAACGCAGCACACATTGTTACTATGATTACAGCTTAAAAATTACCAGTAAAATCAGTTAACCAGTATTAAGAATATGAAGTAATAAATGCAACGCAATACACTGATCGAAAAATCGATATGAATGAGTAAATTTGACATCACTTTAGTTTAATTTTCATTGTTTTCTTTCCTTTCTAAGCACATTCAAAATTCGTTTTATGGCGACAAAGAAATAAATCACGGATATCAATGACACTGAAGGTATTCAAAGCAATTCCAGAAAACTTTTATTTTAAAGTTTATTTTTTAACATTCCGCGATACGGTTCGTTATTGATGATGTTTTTAAAATTTACTATATTTTACAGTACATTTTCGTATTGTAATTTAAGTATTGTGGCTTGACTCATTATTTCAGGAGAATAATACAGAAATTTTTTTTTAAATTGTTGTCTTGCATAAAATTGAAATGAAGGAAAAAAATGTTTATTTTTAGAAACAGGAAATTTTTTATTTAGTGCCATGACCTTTTATATTTTTTGTGCTTATGCATCAGTGAGCCTCTTTGAATGGCATAAGCCAAGCATAACAGAATGTCGGGGACAAGGGGTAAGGTAGGACAAGGGCTTTTCATAGATAATAACTCAATATTTGCGTGTAATAAAGGGAGAACTTGAAAAACTCTCACAAAGGCAATCTGACTGTAGACTAGAATAGCTCACAATAGCCACCTAGTCTTCTCGTTTCTGAAATTAGTAGCAAAACCAGACTTCTTTAGAGGATTAGAGCCCAAGTACTTCTGCACACTAACTGTAGCCGTGGTTTGGTTTGGCTCTCTACGGTCATCTTGTGCACATTTTAGGCTAAAGACCGGGACCTACAGTCTAAAAGTGGATTCGAACTACTACAAACATCCATGGCACCGCCGACTCGAACCCGACACCTGTGGTACCGCTAGCCACTCGGCCATTCAGGCCCCAACTGTAGCCGTGAGACGAATTAGCTGTACTTTTCTTTATTGATTATCGATGGGCCACATGTTCCCTTCATGTATGTAACGAAACATTCCACAGACTTGCGATAAGGGTAGGACATTCAAATCCGGAAGAACTATTATAGGTATGTGCCCCCAATTCGCGAGTGAGAAAACTCGGAAAACTCCCACCAGGCATCCCTGAGACGATTTGCACACGCTGTCACAATCGCTATCGAGTTTGTTTCTAAAAGCAGTGGCTGCAATGGAGGCGATCAGAATCGAATCTGAGTTCTCTTCAAACAATATGAATAAATTACCACTGAACTACAAATCGAGGCATGCTTTACGTTTTTGAAAACTGAATTTTCGACTGTATACTTTCTTATTAATAAATCCCATTATAAAACATTACATGTCTTAGAGTATGTATGCGATAGCAATACGTAAC